>JAWWOG010000026.1:0-126443 GCA_033961575.1 Aselliscus stoliczkanus | reverse complement strand
CAGTTGGAATGGAAAGGAATGGAATGAAAATGAATTGAATGGAATGGAAATTTCTGCTTCATTCTGCCAGTTGGGAAGGAATGGAATGGAAGCTTCTGCTTCATCCTGCCAGTGGAAATAAAATGGAATGCAATGGATTGGAATCGAATGTAGTAGAATGCAATCTTCTCCTTCATTCTGCCAGTTGGAATGGAATGGCATGGAATGGAATGGAATGGAATGGAATGGAATGGAATGGAATGGAATGGAATGGAATGGAATGGAATGCAATGGAATGGAATGGCATGGAATGGCATAGAATGGAATGGAATGAAATGGAATGGAACCATCTGCCTCATTCTGCCAGTCGGAATGGAAGAGCATTGAATAGAATTGAATGGAACCTCCTACATCTCGCTTCCAGTTGTATTGAAATGGAAAGGAATGGACTGCAATGGAATGCAATGGAATGGAATGGAACATACTGCTTCATCCAGTCAGTTGGAATTGAAAGGAATGGAATGGAATGGAATGGAACCTCCTGCTTCACCCTTCCAGTTGCATTGGAATGGAATGGACTGCAATGGAATGCAATGGAATTGAATGGAACATTCTGCTTCATCCCGCCACTTGGAATGGAATGTAAGGCAATTGAGTGGAACCTTCTGCTTCATCCAGCCAGATGAAATGGAATGGCATGGAACAGAATGGAATGGAAGCTTCTGCTTCATCCTGCTAGATGGATCGAAATGGAATGAAATGAATTGGAATGGAATGCAATGGATCCTTCTGCTTCATCCTTCCAGTTGGAATGGAATGGAATGGAAAGGAGTGGAATGGAATGGAACTTTCTGCTTCATCCTTCCAGTTGGACTGGAATGGAATAGAATGGAGTCGAGTGAAATGGAAGCTTATGCCACATTTTTCCAGTTGGAAAGGAACGGAATGGAATGGAATAGAATAGAATGGAATGGAATGGAATGGTATGGAATGGAATGGAATGGAATGGAATGGACCAATCCTCTTCAACCTGTCAGTTGGAATGGAATGGAACGGAATGGAATGGAACCTTCTGCTTCATCCTGACATTTGGCATGGAATGGAAACGAATGGAATGGAATGGAATGGAATGGAATGGAATGGAATGGAATGGAACCTTTCTTGTCATCCTGTCAGTTGGAATGGAAAGGAATGGAATGGGATGGAATGGAATGGAAGGGAACCTTTGGCTTCATCCTGCCAGTTGGAATGGAATGGAATGGAATGGAATGGAATGGAATGGAATGGAATGGAATGGAATGGAATGGAATGGAAACTTCTGCTTCATCCTGCCAGTTGGAGTGGAATGGAATGGAATGGAATGGAACTTTCTGCTTCATCCTGCCAGTTGGAATGGAATGGAATCAAATGGAATGGAATGGATTGGAATGGAACCTTCTTCTTCAACCGGTCAGTTTGAATGGATCAGAATGGAATGGAATGGAATGGACCCATCTTCTTCAACCTGCCAGTTGGAATGGAATGCAACGGAATGGAATGGAAACTTCTGCTTCATCCTGCCAGTTGGAGTGGAGTGGAATGGAATGGAATGGAAAGAAGAGGAATGGAATGGAATGGAACTTTCTGCTTCATCCTGCCACTTGGAATGGAATGGAATCAAATGGAATTGAATGGAATGGAACAGAAACTCCTTATTCATCCTCCCAGTTTGAATTGATCAGAATGGAATGGAATGGAGTGGAACCTTCTGCTGCATCCTTCCAGGTGGAACAGAAAGGAATAGAATGGAATGGAATGGAAGCTTCTGCTTCATCCTACCAGTTGGAATGGAATCGGATGGAATAGAATGGAATGGAATGGAACCTACTGCTTCATCCTGCCAGTTGGAAGGGAATGGAATGGAATGGAATGGAATGGAATGGAATGGAATGGAATGGAATGGAATGGAATGGAAGCTTCTGCTTCATCCTACCAGTTGGAATGGAATCGGATGGAATAGAATGGAATGGAATGGAACCTACTGCTTCATCCTGCCAGTTGGAATGGAATGGAATGGAATGGAACCTTATACTTCATCCTGCCAGTTGGAATGTAACTGAATGGAATGGAATGGAACATACTGCTTCTCCTGCCAGTTGGAATGGAATGGAATGGAAAGGAATAGAACCTTGCACTTCATCCTGCCAGATGGAATGGAATGGAATGGAATGGAATGGAATGGAATGGAATGGAATGGAATGGAATGGAATGGAATGGAAGCTTCTGCTTCATCCTGCCAGTTGAAATGGAATGAAATGCAATGCAATGGAATGGAATGTAGTGGAATGGATACTTCTGCTTCATCCTGCCAGTTGGAATGGAAAGGAATGGAATGAAAATGAATTGAATGGAATGGAAATTTCTGCTTCATTCTGCCAGTTGGGAAGGAATGGAATGGAAGCTTCTGCTTCATCCTGCCAGTGGAAATAAAATGGAATGCAATGGATTGGAATCGAATGTAGTAGAATGCAATCTTCTCCTTCATTCTGCCAGTTGGAATGGAATGGCATGGAATGGAATGGAATGGAATGGAATGGAATGGAATGGAATGGAATGGAATGGAATGGAATGGCATGGAATGGCATAGAATGGAATGGAATGAAATGGAATGGAACCATCTGCCTCATTCTGCCAGTCGGAATGGAAGAGCATTGAATAGAATTGAATGGAACCTCCTACATCTCGCTTCCAGTTGTATTGAAATGGAAAGGAATGGACTGCAATGGAATGCAATGGAATGGAATGGAACATACTGCTTCATCCAGTCAGTTGGAATTGAAAGGAATGGAATGCAATGGAATGGAACCTCCTGCTTCACCCTTCCAGTTGCATTGGAATGGAATGGACTGCAATGGAATGCAATGGAATTGAATGGAACATTCTGCTTCATCCCGCCACTTGGAATGGAATGTAAGGCAATTGAGTGGAACCTTCTGCTTCATCCAGCCAGATGAAATGGAATGGCATGGAACAGAATGGAATGGAAGCTTCTGCTTCATCCTGCTAGATGGATCGAAATGGAATGAAATGAATTGGAATGGAATGCAATGGATCCTTCTGCTTCATCCTTCCAGTTGGAATGGAATGGAATGGAAAGGAGTGGAATGGAATGGAACTTTCTGCTTCATCCTTCCAGTTGGACTGGAATGGAATAGAATGGAGTCGAGTGAAATGGAAGCTTATGCCACATTTTTCCAGTTGGAAAGGAACGGAATGGAATGGAATAGAATAGAATGGAATGGAATGGAATGGTATGGAATGGAATGGAATGGAATGGAATGGACCAATCCTCTTCAACTTGTCAGTTGGAATGGAATGGAACGGAATGGAATGGAACCTTCTGCTTCATCCTGACATTTGGCATGGAATGGAAACGAATGGAATGGAATGGAATGGAACGGAATGGAATGGAATGGAACCTTTCTTGTCATCCTGTCAGTTGGAATGGAAAGGAATGGAATGGGATGGAATGGAATGGAAGGGAACCTTTGGCTTCATCCTGCCAGTTGGAATGGAATGGAATGCAATGGAATGGAATGGAATGGAATGGAATGGAATGGAATGGAATGGAATGGAATGGAAACTTCTGCTTCATCCTGCCAGTTGGAGTGGAATGGAATGGAATGGAATGGAACTTTCTGCTTCATCCTGCCATTTGCAGTGGAGTGGATTGGAATGCAACCTTCTACTTCATTGTGCCAGTTGGAATGGAATGGAATGGAATGGAATGGAAACTTCTGCTTAATCCTGACACTTGGAATGGAATGGAATGGAATGGAAACTTCTGCTTAATCCTGACACTTGGAATGGAATGGAATGGAATGGAATGGAATGGAATGGAATGGAATGAAATAGAATGGAATGAAATGGAACTTTGTGCTTCATTCTTCCAGTTGCGAAGGAATGGAATGGAATAGAATGGAAGGGAAACTTTAGCTTCATCCTGCCAGTTGGAATGGAATGGAATGCAATAGAATGGTATGGAATGGAATAGAATGGAATGGAAACTTCTGCTTCATCCTGCCAGTTGGAGTGGAGTGGAATGGAATGGAATGGAAAGAAGAGGAATGGAATGGAATGGAACTTTGTGCTTCATCCTGCCACTTGGAATGGAATGGAATCAAATGGAATTGAATGGAATGGAACAGAAACTCCTTATTCATCCTCCCAGTTTGAATTGATCAGAATGGAATGGAATGGAGTAGAACCTTCTGCTGCATCCTTCCAGGTGGAACAGAAAGGAATAGAATGGAATGGAATGGAATGGAATGGAATGGAATGGAAGCTTCTGCTTCATCCTACCAGTTGGAATAGAATCGGATGGAATAGAATGGAATGGAATGGAACCTACTGCTTCATCCTGCCAGTTGGAATGGAATGGAATGGAATGGAACCTTATACTTCATCCTGCCAGTTGGAATGTAACTGAATGGAATGGAATGGAACATACTGCTTCTCCTGCCAGTTGGAATGGAATGGAATGGAAAGGAATAGAACCTTGCACTTCATCCTGCCAGATGGAATGGAATGGAATGGAATGGAATGGAATGGAATGGAATGGAATGGAATGGAATGGAATGGAATGGAATGTAAGCTTCTGCTTCATCCTGCCAGTTGAAATGGAATGAAATGCAATGCAATGGAATGGAATGTAGTGGAATGGATACTTCTGCTTCATCCTGCCAGTTGGAATGGAAAGGAATGGAATGAAAATGAATTGAATGGAATGGAAATTTCTGCTTCATTCTGCCAGTTGGGAAGGAATGGAATGGAAGCTTCTGCTTCATCCTGCCAGTGGAAATAAAATGGAATGCAATGGATTGGAATCGAATGTAGTAGAATGCAATCTTCTCCTTCATTCTGCCAGTTGGAATGGAATGGCATGGAATGGAATGGAATGGAATGGAATGGAATGGAATGGAATGGAATGCAATGGAATGGAATGGCATGGAATGGCATAGAATGGAATGGAATGAAATGGAATGGAACCATCTGCCTCATTCTGCCAGTCGGAATGGAAGAGCATTGAATAGAATTGAATGGAACCTCCTACATCTCGCTTCCAGTTGTATTGAAATGGAAAGGAATGGACTGCAATGGAATGCAATGGAATGGAATGGAACATACTGCTTCATCCAGTCAGTTGGAATTGAAAGGAATGGAATGGAATGGAATGGAACCTCCTGCTTCACCCTTCCAGTTGCATTGGAATGGAATGGACTGCAATGGAATGCAATGGAATTGAATGGAACATTCTGCTTCATCCCGCCACTTGGAATGGAATGTAAGGCAATTGAGTGGAACCTTCTGCTTCATCCAGCCAGATGAAATGGAATGGCATGGAACAGAATGGAATGGAAGCTTCTGCTTCATCCTGCTAGATGGATCGAAATGGAATGAAATGAATTGGAATGGAATGCAATGGATCCTTCTGCTTCATCCTTCCAGTTGGAATGGAATGGAATGGAAAGGAGTGGAATGGAATGGAACTTTCTGCTTCATCCTTCCAGTTGGACTGGAATGGAATAGAATGGAGTCGAGTGAAATGGAAGCTTATGCCACATTTTTCCAGTTGGAAAGGAACGGAATGGAATGGAATAGAATAGAATGGAATGGAATGGAATGGTATGGAATGGAATGGAATGGAATGGAATGGACCAATCCTCTTCAACCTGTCAGTTGGAATGGAATGGAACGGAATGGAATGGAACCTTCTGCTTCATCCTGACATTTGGCATGGAATGGAAACGAATGGAATGGAATGGAATGGAATGGAATGGAATGGAATGGAATGGAACCTTTCTTGTCATCCTGTCAGTTGGAATGGAAAGGAATGGAATGGGATGGAATGGAATGGAAGGGAACCTTTGGCTTCATCCTGCCAGTTGGAATGGAATGGAATGCAATGGAATGGAATGGAATGGAATGGAATGGAATGGAATGGAATGGAATGGAAACTTCTGCTTCATCCTGCCAGTTGGAGTGGAATGGAATGGAATGGAATGGAACTTTCTGCTTCATCCTGCCAGTTGGAATGGAATGGAATCAAATGGAATGGAATGGATTGGAATGGAACCTTCTTCTTCAACCGGTCAGTTTGAATGGATCAGAATGGAATGGAATGGAATGGACCCATCTTCTTCAACCTGCCAGTTGGAATGGAATGCAACGGAATGGAATGGAAACTTCTGCTTCATCCTGCCAGTTGGAGTGGAGTGGAATGGAATGGAATGGAAAGAAGAGGAATGGAATGGAATGGAACTTTCTGCTTCATCCTGCCACTTGGAATGGAATGGAATCAAATGGAATTGAATGGAATGGAACAGAAACTCCTTATTCATCCTCCCAGTTTGAATTGATCAGAATGGAATGGAATGGAGTGGAACCTTCTGCTGCATCCTTCCAGGTGGAACAGAAAGGAATAGAATGGAATGGAATGGAAGCTTCTGCTTCATCCTACCAGTTGGAATGGAATCGGATGGAATAGAATGGAATGGAATGGAACCTACTGCTTCATCCTGCCAGTTGGAAGGGAATGGAATGGAATGGAATGGAATGGAATGGAATGGAATGGAATGGAATGGAAGCTTCTGCTTCATCCTACCAGTTGGAATGGAATCGGATGGAATAGAATGGAATGGAATGGAACCTACTGCTTCATCCTGCCAGTTGGAATGGAATGGAATGGAATGGAACCTTATACTTCATCCTGCCAGTTGGAATGTAACTGAATGGAATGGAATGGAACATACTGCTTCTCCTGCCAGTTGGAATGGAATGGAATGGAAAGGAATAGAACCTTGCACTTCATCCTGCCAGATGGAATGGAATGGAATGGAATGGAATGGAATGGAATGGAATGGAATGGAATGGAATGGAATGGAATGGAATGGAATGGAAGCTTCTGCTTCATCCTGCCAGTTGAAATGGAATGAAATGCAATGCAATGGAATGGAATGTAGTGGAATGGATACTTCTGCTTCATCCTGCCAGTTGGAATGGAAAGGAATGGAATGAAAATGAATTGAATGGAATGGAAATTTCTGCTTCATTCTGCCAGTTGGGAAGGAATGGAATGGAAGCTTCTGCTTCATCCTGCCAGTGGAAATAAAATGGAATGCAATGGATTGGAATCGAATGTAGTAGAATGCAATCTTCTCCTTCATTCTGCCAGTTGGAATGGAATGGCATGGAATGGAATGGAATGGAATGGAATGGAATGGAATGGAATGGAATGGAATGGAATGGAATGGAATGGAATGGAATGGAATGGAATGGCATGGAATGGCATAGAATGGAATGGAATGAAATGGAATGGAACCATCTGCCTCATTCTGCCAGTCGGAATGGAAGAGCATTGAATAGAATTGAATGGAACCTCCTACATCTCGCTTCCAGTTGTATTGAAATGGAAAGGAATGGACTGCAATGGAATGCAATGGAATGGAATGGAACATACTGCTTCATCCAGTCAGTTGGAATTGAAAGGAATGGAATGCAATGGAATGGAACCTCCTGCTTCACCCTTCCAGTTGCATTGGAATGGAATGGACTGCAATGGAATGCAATGGAATTGAATGGAACATTCTGCTTCATCCCGCCACTTGGAATGGAATGTAAGGCAATTGAGTGGAACCTTCTGCTTCATCCAGCCAGATGAAATGGAATGGCATGGAACAGAATGGAATGGAAGCTTCTGCTTCATCCTGCTAGATGGATCGAAATGGAATGAAATGAATTGGAATGGAATGTAATGGATCCTTCTGCTTCATCCTTCCAGTTGGAATGGAATGGAATGGAAAGGAGTGGAATGGAATGGAACTTTCTGCTTCATCCTTCCAGTTGGACTGGAATGGAATAGAATGGAGTCGAGTGAAATGGAAGCTTATGCCACATTTTTCCAGTTGGAAAGGAACGGAATGGAATGGAATAGAATAGAATGGAATGGAATGGAATGGTATGGAATGGAATGGAATGGAATGGAATGGACCAATCCTCTTCAACCTGTCAGTTGGAATGGAATGGAACGGAATGGAATGGAACCTTCTGCTTCATCCTGACATTTGGCATGGAATGGAAACGAATGGAATGGAATGGAATGGAATGGAATGGAATGGAATGGAATGGAATGGAATGGAACCTTTCTTGTCATCCTGTCAGTTGGAATGGAAAGGAATGGAATGGGATGGAATGGAATGGAAGGGAACCTTTGGCTTCATCCTGCCAGTTGGAATGGAATGGAATGCAATGGAATGGAATGGAATGGAATGGAATGGAATGGAATGGAAACTTCTGCTTCATCCTGCCAGTTGGAGTGGAATGGAATGGAATGGAATGGAACTTTCTGCTTCATCCTGCCAGTTGGAATGGAATGGAATCAAATGGAATGGAATGGATTGGAATGGAACCTTCTTCTTCAACCGGTCAGTTTGAATGGATCAGAATGGAATGGAATGGAATGGACCCATCTTCTTCAACCTGCCAGTTGGAATGGAATGCAACGGAATGGAATGGAAACTTCTGCTTCATCCTGCCAGTTGGAGTGGAGTGGAATGGAATGGAATGGAAAGAAGAGGAATGGAATGGAATGGAACTTTCTGCTTCATCCTGCCACTTGGAATGGAATGGAATCAAATGGAATTGAATGGAATGGAACAGAAACTCCTTATTCATCCTCCCAGTTTGAATTGATCAGAATGGAATGGAATGGAGTGGAACCTTCTGCTGCATCCTTCCAGGTGGAACAGAAAGGAATAGAATGGAATGGAATGGAAGCTTCTGCTTCATCCTACCAGTTGGAATGGAATCGGATGGAATAGAATGGAATGGAATGGAACCTACTGCTTCATCCTGCCAGTTGGAAGGGAATGGAATGGAATGGAATGGAATGGAATGGAATGGAATGGAATGGAATGGAAGCTTCTGCTTCATCCTACCAGTTGGAATGGAATCGGATGGAATAGAATGGAATGGAATGGAACCTACTGCTTCATCCTGCCAGTTGGAATGGAATGGAATGGAATGGAACCTTATACTTCATCCTGCCAGTTGGAATGTAACTGAATGGAATGGAATGGAACATACTGCTTCTCCTGCCAGTTGGAATGGAATGGAATGGAAAGGAATAGAACCTTGCACTTCATCCTGCCAGATGGAATGGAATGGAATGGAATGGAATGGAATGGAATGGAATGGAATGGAATGGAATGGAATGGAATGGAATGGAATGGAAGCTTCTGCTTCATCCTGCCAGTTGAAATGGAATGAAATGCAATGCAATGGAATGGAATGTAGTGGAATGGATACTTCTGCTTCATCCTGCCAGTTGGAATGGAAAGGAATGGAATGAAAATGAATTGAATGGAATGGAAATTTCTGCTTCATTCTGCCAGTTGGGAAGGAATGGAATGGAAGCTTCTGCTTCATCCTGCCAGTGGAAATAAAATGGAATGCAATGGATTGGAATCGAATGTAGTAGAATGCAATCTTCTCCTTCATTCTGCCAGTTGGAATGGAATGGCATGGAATGGAATGGAATGGAATGGAATGGAATGGAATGGAATGGAATGGAATGGAATGGAATGGAATGGAATGGCATGGAATGGCATAGAATGGAATGGAATGAAATGGAATGGAACCATCTGCCTCATTCTGCCAGTCGGAATGGAAGAGCATTGAATAGAATTGAATGGAACCTCCTACATCTCGCTTCCAGTTGTATTGAAATGGAAAGGAATGGACTGCAATGGAATGCAATGGAATGGAATGGAACATACTGCTTCATCCAGTCAGTTGGAATTGAAAGGAATGGAATGCAATGGAATGGAACCTCCTGCTTCACCCTTCCAGTTGCATTGGAATGGAATGGACTGCAATGGAATGCAATGGAATTGAATGGAACATTCTGCTTCATCCCGCCACTTGGAATGGAATGTAAGGCAATTGAGTGGAACCTTCTGCTTCATCCAGCCAGATGAAATGGAATGGCATGGAACAGAATGGAATGGAAGCTTCTGCTTCATCCTGCTAGATGGATCGAAATGGAATGAAATGAATTGGAATGGAATGCAATGGATCCTTCTGCTTCATCCTTCCAGTTGGAATGGAATGGAATGGAAAGGAGTGGAATGGAATGGAACTTTCTGCTTCATCCTTCCAGTTGGACTGGAATGGAATAGAATGGAGTCGAGTGAAATGGAAGCTTATGCCACATTTTTCCAGTTGGAAAGGAACGGAATGGAATGGAATAGAATAGAATGGAATGGAATGGAATGGTATGGAATGGAATGGAATGGAATGGAATGGACCAATCCTCTTCAACCTGTCAGTTGGAATGGAATGGAACGGAATGGAATGGAACCTTCTGCTTCATCCTGACATTTGGCATGGAATGGAAACGAATGGAATGGAATGGAATGGAATGGAATGGAATGGAATGGAACCTTTCTTGTCATCCTGTCAGTTGGAATGGAAAGGAATGGAATGGGATGGAATGGAATGGAAGGGAACCTTTGGCTTCATCCTGCCAGTTGGAATGGAATGGAATGCAATGGAATGGAATGGAATGGAATGGAATGGAATGGAATGGAATGGAAACTTCTGCTTCATCCTGCCAGTTGGAGTGGAATGGAATGGAATGGAATGGAACTTTCTGCTTCATCCTGCCAGTTGGAATGGAATGGAATCAAATGGAATGGAATGGATTGGAATGGAACCTTCTTCTTCAACCGGTCAGTTTGAATGGATCAGAATGGAATGGAATGGAATGGACCCATCTTCTTCAACCTGCCAGTTGGAATGGAATGCAACGGAATGGAATGGAAACTTCTGCTTCATCCTGCCATTTGGCATGGAATGGAAACGAATGGAATGCCATGGCATGGAACCTTCCTTGTCCTGTCAGTTGGAATGGAATGCAATGCAATGGAATGGAATGGAACATTCTCCTTCCTCCATCCAGTTGGAATGGAATGGAATGGAACATTCTGCTTCATCCTGTCTGTTGGAATAGAATGGAATCGAATGGAGTGGAACGGAATGTAATGGAATAGATCCTTCTGCTTCATTCTGGCAATTGGAATGAAATGCAATGGAAAGCAATGAAATTAATTGGAATGGAATGAAATAGAATGGAATGGAATGGAAAATTCTGCTTCATCCTTCCAGATGGAGTGGAATGGAATGGAATTGAGTGGAATGGAATGGAATGAAATTTCTGCTTCCTCCTGCCAGTTGGAATGGAATGAAATGGATTGGAATGGAGAGGAAACTTCTGCTTCATCCTGCCAGTTGGAATGGAATGGAATGGAATAAAATGGAATGCAATGGAAACTTCTGCTTCATCCTGCCAGTTAGAATGGAATGGAATGGAATGGAATGGAATGGAATGGAATGGAATGGAATGGAGTGGAATGGAATGGAATGGAATGGAAAGGAACCTGCTGCTTCATCCTGCCAGTTGTCATGGAATGGAATGGAACCTTCTGCTTCATCCAGTCAGTTGGGCTGGAATGGAATGGAATGGATTCGAACCTTCTGCTTCATCCTGCCAGTTGGAATGGAACATAGTGGAATGGAATGGAATGGAGTGGAATGGAAATCTCTGCTTCATCCTGCCAGTTGGGATGCAATGCAATGGAATTGAATGCAGTGGAATAGAATGGAGCCTTCTGCTTCACCCTGCGAGTTGGGATAAAATGGGATGGAATGGAATTGAATGGAATATTCTTCTTCATCCTGCCAGCTGGAATAGAATCGGATGGAATAGAATGGAATGAAATGGAACCTACTGCTTTATCCTGCCAGTTGGAATGGAATATAATGGAATGGAATGGAAACTATTGCTTCATCCTGCCACTTCGAATGGAATGCTATGGAATGCAATTCAATGGAATGGAATGGAATGGAAACTTCTGCTTCATCCTGCCATTTGGAATGCAATGGAATGGAATGGAAAGGAATGGAAACTTTCACTTCATCCTGCCAGATGGAATCGAATTGAGTGTAATAGAATGGAATGAAATACAATGGAATGGAATGGAACTTTCTACTTCATTCTGCCACTTGGAAAGAAATGGAATGGAATGGATTGGAATGAAAAAGAGTTGAATGGAATGGAAATTTCTGCTTCATGCTGCCAGTTGGGAAGCAATGAAATGGAAAGGAATGGAACCTTCTGCTTCATCCTGCCAGTTGGAATGGAATGGAATGCAATGGAGTGGAATCGAATGTAGTGGAATGCAATCTTCTCCTCCATCCTGTCAGTTAGATTGGAATGGCATGAAATGGAATGGAATGGAATGGAATGGAATGGAATGGAATGGAATGGAATGGAATGGAATGAAATGGAATGGAACCTTCTGCTTCATCCTTTGAAATGGAAAGGAATAGAATGGAATGGATCGTTCCGCTTAATTCTGATGGAGGGAATGGAATGGAATGGAACCTTCAGCTTCATTATGCCAGTTGTAATGGAATGGAATCGAATGGAGTGGAACCTTCAGCTTCATCCTGCCACTTGGAATGGAATGGAATGGAATGGTAAGGAATGGAATGGAACCTTCTGCTTCATCCTGCCAGTTGGAATTGAATAGAATGGAATGGAAACTTCTGATTCATCCTGCCTGTTTGAAAGGAATGGAATGGACTGAAATGGAATGGAATGGAAGGGATTGAAATGGAACATTCTGCTTCATCCTGCCATTTGAAATGGAATGGAATGCAATGGAATGGAAATGAAACTGTTGATTCATCCTGCCAGTTAGAATGGAATGGATTGGAATGGAAACTTCTGCTTCATCCTGCCTGTTGGAATGGAATGGAATTGAATGGAATGGAATAAAATATTCTGCTTCATTCTGGCAGTTGGAATGTAATGCAATGGACTGCAGTGGAATGGATTGGAATGGAATGGAATAGAATGGAATGGAATGGAAACTATGGCTTCATCGTGCCAGATGGAATGGAATGCACTGGAACGGAATGGAGTGGAATGGCATGAAATGGACTTTCTGCTTCCTCCTGCCACTTGGAATTGAATGGACCGGAATGAAACTTGTACTTCATCCTGCCAGTTGGAATGGAATGGTATGGAAAGGAAAGTAATGGAATGGAACGTTCTGCTTCATCCTGCCAGTTGGAATGGAATGGAATGGAATGGAACCTTCTGCTTCATCCTGTCAGTTGGGCTGGAATGGAATGGAATGGTTTCGAACCTTCTGCTTCACCCTGCCAGTTTGAATGGAATGGAACAGACTGGAATGGAATGGAATGGAATGGAATGGAATGGAATGGAATGGAATGGAATGGAAACCTCTGCTTCATCCTGCCAGTTGGGATGGAATGCAATGGAATTGAATGCAGAGGAATAGAATGGAGCCTTCTGCTTCACCCTGCGAGTTGGAATAAAATGGAATGGAATGGAATTGAATGGAATATTCTGCTTCATCCTGCCAGTTGGAATGGAATCGGATGGAATAGAATGGGATGGAATGGAACCTACTGCTTCATCCTGCCAGTTGGAATTGAATGGAATGGAATCGAATGAAGACTTCTGCTCCATCCTGCAAGTTGAAATGCAATGGAATCGAGGGGTATGGAATGGAATGGAATGGAATGGAATGGAATGGAATGGAATGGAATGGAATGGAATGGAATGGAATGGAATGGAATGGAATGGAATGGAATGGAATGGAATGGAATACAACTGAATGGAATGAAAACTTCTGCTTCATTGTGCCAGTTGGGATGGAATGGAATGGAAAGGAATGAAAATGAATGGAACATTCTGGTTCATACTGCCAGATGGTATGTAATGTAATGTAATGTAATGAAATGGAACCTTCTGTTTCATCCTGCCAGATGGAATGGAATGGCATGGAACGGACTGGAATGGAAGCTTCTGCGTCATTCTGCTAGTTGGATCGAAATGGAATGAAATGGATTGGAATGGAATGCAATGGATCCTTCTGCTTCATCCTTCTAGTTGGAATGGAATGCGATGGAATGGAATGGAATGGAATGGAATGGAATGGAATGGAACTTTCTGCTTCATCCTGCCAGTCGGAATGGAATGGATTGGAATGGAGAGGAAACTTCTGCTTCATCCTGCCAGTTGGAATGGAATGGAATGAAATAAAATGGAATGCAATGGAAACTTCTGCTTCATCCTGCCATTTGCAGTGGAGTGGATTGGGATGCAACCTTCTACTTCATCGTGCCAGTTGGAATGGAATGGAATGGAATGGAATGGAATGGAATGGAATGGAATGGAATGGAATGGAATGGAATGGAAACTTCTGCTTAATCCTGACACTTGGAATGGAATGGAATGGAATGGAATGGAATGGAATGGAATGGAATGGAATGAAATAGAATGGAATGAAATGGAACTTTGTGCTTCATTCTTCCAGTTGCGAAGGAATGGAATGGAATAGAATGGAAGGGAAACTTTGGCTTCATCCTGCCAGTTGGAATGGAATGGAATGCAATAGAATGGAATGGAATAGAATGGAATGGAAACTTCTGCTTCATCCTGCCAGTTGGAGTGGAGTGGAATGGAATGGAATGGAAAGAAGAGGAATGGAATGGAATGGAACTTTCTGCTTCATCCTGCCACTTGGAATGGAATGGAATCAAATGGAATGGAATGGAATGGAATGGAATGGAACAGAAACTCCTTATTCATCCTCCCAGTTTGAATTGATCAGAATGGAATGGAATGGAGTGGAACCTTCTGCTGCATCCTTCCAGGTGGAACAGAAAGGAATAGAATGGAATGGAATGGAAGCTTCTGCTTCATCCTACCAGTTGGAATGGAATCAGATAGAATAGAATGGAATGGAATGGAACCTACTGCTTCATCCTGCCAGTTGGAAGGGAATGGAATGGAATGGAATGGAATGGAATGGAATGGAAACCTCTGCTTCATCCTGCCAGTTGGGATGGAATGCAATGGAATTGAATGCAGAGGAATAGAATGGAGCCTTCTGCTTCACCCTGCGAGTTGGAATAAAATGGAATGGAATGGAATTGAATGGAATATTCTGCTTCATCCTGCCAGTTGGAATGGAATCGCATGGAATAGAATGGGATGGAATGGAACCTACTGCTTCATCCTGCCAGTTGGAATTGAATGGAATGGAATCGAATGAAGACTTCTGCTGCATCCTGCAAGTTGAAATGCAATGGAATCGAGGGGTATGGAATGGAATGGAATGGAATGGAATGGAATGGAATGGAATGGAATGGAATGGAATGGAATGGAATGGAATACAACTGAATGGAATGAAAACTTCTGCTTCATTGTGCCAGTTGGGATGGAATGGAATGGAAAGGAATGAAAATGAATGGAACATTCTGGTTCATACTGCCAGATGGTATGTAATGTAATGTAATGTAATGAAATGGAACCTTCTGTTTCATCCTGCCAGATGGAATGGAATGGCATGGAACGGACTGGAATGGAAGCTTCTGCGTCATTCTGCTAGTTGGATCGAAATGGAATGAAATGGATTGGAATGGAATGCAATGGATCCTTCTGCTTCATCCTTCTAGTTGGAATGGAATGCGATGGAATGGAATGGAATGGAATGGAATGGAATGGAATGGAATGGAATGGAATGGAATGGAACTTTCTGCTTCATCCTGCCAGTCGGAATGGAATGGATTGGAATGGAGAGGAAACTTCTGCTTCATCCTGCCAGTTGGAATGGAATGGAATGAAATAAAATGGAATGCAATGGAAACTTCTGCTTCATCCTGCCATTTGCAGTGGAGTGGATTGGGATGCAACCTTCTACTTCATCGTGCCAGTTGGAATGGAATGGAATGGAATGGAATGGAATGGAATGGAATGGAATGGAAACTTCTGCTTAATCCTGACACTTGGAATGGAATGGAATGGAATGGAATGGAATAGAATGGAATGAAATGGAACTTTGTGCTTCATTCTTCCAGTTGCGAAGGAATGGAATGGAATAGAATGGAAGGGAAACTTTGGCTTCATCCTGCCAGTTGGAATGGAATGGAATGCAATAGAATGGAATGGAATAGAATGGAATGGAAACTTCTGCTTCATCCTGCCAGTTGGAGTGGAGTGGAATGGAATGGAATGGAAAGAAGAGGAATGGAATGGAATGGAACTTTCTGCTTCATCCTGCCACTTGGAATGGAATGGAATCAAATGGAATGGAATGGAATGGAATGGAATGGAACAGAAACTCCTTATTCATCCTCCCAGTTTGAATTGATCAGAATGGAATGGAATGGAGTAGAACCTTCTGCTGCATCCTTCCAGGTGGAACAGAAAGGAATAGAATGGAATGGAATGGAAGCTTCTGCTTCATCCTACCAGTTGGAATGGAATCGGATGGAATAGAATGGAATGGAATGGAACCTACTGCTTCATCCTGCCAGTTGGAAGGGAATGGAATGGAATGGAATGGAATGGAACCTTATACTTCATCCTGCCAGTTGGAATGTAACTGAATGGAATGGAATGGAACATACTGCTTCTCCTGCCAGTTGGAATGGAATGGAATGGAAAGGAATAGAACCTTGCACTTCATCCTGCCAGATGGAATGGAATGGAATGGAATGGAATGGAGTGGAATGGAATGGAATGGAATGGAATGTAAGCTTCTGCTTCATCCTGCCAGTTGAAATGGAATGAAATGCAATGCAATGGAATGGAATGTAGTGGAATGGATACTTCTGCTTCATCCTGCCAGTTGGAATGGAAAGGAATGGAATGAAAATGAATTGAATGGAATGGAAATTTCTGCTTCATTCTGCCAGTTGGGAAGGAATGGAATGGAAGCTTCTGCTTCATCCTGCCAGTGGAAATAAAATGGAATGCAATGGATTGGAATCGAATGTAGTAGAATGCAATCTTCTCCTTCATTCTGCCAGTTGGAATGGAATGGCATGGCATGGCATGGCATGGAATGGAATGGAATGGAATGGAATGGAATGGCATGGAATGGAATGAAATGGAATGGAACCATCTGCCTCATTCTGCCAGTCGGAATGGAAGAGCATTGAATAGAATTGAATGGAACCTCCTACATCTCGCTTCCAGTTGTATTGAAATGGAAAGGAATGGACTGCAATGGAATGCAATGGAATGGAATGGAACATACTGCTTCATCCAGTCAGTTGGAATTGAAAGGAATGGAATGGAATGGAATGGAATGGAATGGAATGGAACCTCCTGCTTCACCCTTCCAGTTGCATTGGAATGGAATGGACTGCAATGGAATGCAATGGAATTGAATGGAACATTCTGCTTCATCCCGCCACTTGGAATGGAATGTAAGGCAATTGAGTGGAACCTTCTGCTTCATCTAGCCAGATGAAATGGAATGGCATGGAACAGAATGGAATGGCAGCTTCTGCTTCATCCTGCTAGATGGATCGAAATGGAATGAAATGAATTGGAATGGAATGCAATGGATCCTTCTGCTTCATCCTTCCAGTTGGAATGGAATGGAATGGAAAGGAGTGGAATGGAATGGAACTTTCTGCTTCATCCTTCCAGTTGGACTGGAATGGAATAGAATGGAGTCGAGTGAAATGGAAGCTTATGCCACATTTTTCCAGTTGGAAAGGAACGGAATGGAATGGAATAGAATAGAATGGAATGGAATGGAATGGAATGGTATGGAATGGAATGGAATGGAATGGACCAATCCTCTTCAACCTGTCAGTTGGAATGGAATGGAACGGAATGGAATGGAACCTTCTGCTTCATCCTGACATTTGGCATGGAATGGAAACGAATGGAATGGAATGGAATGGAATGGAATGGAATGGAATGGAACTTTTCTTGTCATCCTGTCAGTTGGAATGGAAAGGAATGGAATGGGATGGAATGGAATGGAAGGGAACCTTTGGCTTCATCCTGCCAGTTGGAATGGAATGGAATGCAATGGAATGGAATGGAATGGAATGGAATGGAATGGAATGGAATGGAATGGAATGGAAACTTCTGCTTCATCCTGCCAGTTGGAGTGGAATGGAATGGAATGGAATGGAACTTTCTGCTTCATCCTGCCAGTTGGAATGGAATGGAATCAAATGGAATGGAATGGATTGGAATGGAACCTTCTTCTTCAACCGGTCAGTTTGAATGGATCAGAATGGAATGGAATGGAATGGACCCATCTTCTTCAACCTGCCAGTTGGAATGGAATGCAACGGAATGGAATGGAAACTTCTGCTTCATCCTGCCATTTGGCATGGAATGGAAACGAATGGAATGCCATGGCATGGAACCTTCCTTGTCCTGTCAGTTGGAATGGAATGGAATGCAATGGAATGGAATGGAACATTCTCCTTCCTCCATCCAGTTGGAATGGAATGGAATGGAACATTCTGCTTCATCCTGTCTGTTGGAATAGAATGGAATCGAATGGAGTGGAACGGAATGTAATGGAATAGATCCTTCTGCTTCATTCTGGCAATTGGAATGAAATGCAATGGAAAGCAATGAAATTAATTGGAATGGAATGAAATAGAATGGAATGGAATGGAAAATTCTGCTTCATCCTTCCAGATGGAGTGGAATGGAATGGAATTGAGTGGAATGGAATGGAATGAAATTTCTGCTTCCTCCTGCCAGTTGGAATGGAATGAAATGGATTGGAATGGAGAGGAAACTTCTGCTTCATCCTGCCAGTTGGAATGGAATGGAATGGAATAAAATGGAATGCAATGGAAACTTCTGCTTCATCCTGCCAGTTAGAATGAAATGGAATGGAATGGAATGGAATGGAATGGAAAGGAACCTGCTGCTTCATCCTGCCAGTTGTCATGGAATGGAATGGAACCTTCTGCTTCATCCAGTCAGTTGGGCTGGAATGGAATGGAATGGATTCGAACCTTCTGCTTCATCCTGCCAGTTGGAATGGAACATAGTGGAATGGAATGGAATGGAGTGGAATGGAAATCTCTGCTTCATCCTGCCAGTTGGGATGCAATAGAATGGAATTGAATGCAGTGGAATAGAATGGAGCCTTCTGCTTCACCCTGCGAGTTGGGATAAAATGGGATGGAATGGAATTGAATGGAATATTCTTCTTCATCCTGCCAGCTGGAATAGAATCGGATGGAATAGAATGGAATGAAATGGAACCTACTGCTTTATCCTGCCAGTTGGAATGGAATATAATGGAATGGAATGGAAACTATTGCTTCATCCTGCCACTTCGAATGGAATGCTATGGAATGCAATTCAATGGAATGGAATGGAATGGAAACTTCTGCTTCATCCTGCCATTTGGAATGCAATGGAATGGAATGGAAAGGAATGGAAACTTTCACTTCATCCTGCCAGATGGAATCGAATTGAGTGTAATAGAATGGAATGAAATACAATGGAATGGAATGGAACTTTCTACTTCATTCTGCCACTTGGAAAGAAATGGAATGGAATGGATTGGAATGAAAAAGAATTGAATGGAATGGAAATTTCTGCTTCATGCTGCCAGTTGGGAAGCAATGGAATGGAAAGGAATGGAACCTTCTGCTTCATCCTGCCAGTTGGAATGGAATGGAATGCAATGGAGTGGAATCGAATGTAGTGGAATGCAATCTTCTCCTCCATCCTGTCAGTTAGATTGGAATGGCATGAAATGGAATGGAATGGAATGGAATGGAATGGAATGGAATGGAATGGAATGGAATGGAATGGAATGGAATGAAATGGAATGGAACCTTCTGCTTCATCCTTTGAAATGGAAAGGAATAGAATGGAATGGATCATTCTGCTTAATTCTGATGGAGGGAATGGATTGGAATGGAATGGAATGGAACCTTCAGCTTCATTATGCCAGTTGTAATGGAATGGAATCGAATGGAGTGGAACCTTCAGCTTCATCCTGCCACTTGGAATGGAATGGAATGGAATGGTAAGGAATGGAATGGAACCTTCTGCTTCATCCTGCCAGTTGGAATTGAATAGAATGGAATGGAAACTTCTGATTCATCCTGCCTGTTTGAAAGGAATGGAATGGACTGAAATGGAATGGAATGGAAGGGATTGAAATGGAACATTCTGCTTCATCCTGCCATTTGAAATGGAATGGAATGCAATGGAATGGAAATGAAACTGTTGATTCATCCTGCCAGTTAGAATGGAATGGATTGGAATGGAAACTTCTGCTTCATCCTGCCTGTTGGAATGGAATGGAATTGAATGGAATGGAATAAAATATTCTGCTTCATTCTGGCAGTTGGAATGTAATGCAATGGACTGCAGTGGAATGGATTGGAATGGAATGGAATAGAATGGAATGGAATGGAAACTATGGCTTCATCGTGCCAGATGGAATGGAATGCACTGGAACGGAATGGAGTGGAATGGCATGAAATGGACTTTCTGCTTCCTCCTGCCACTTGGAATTGAATGGACCGGAATGAAACTTGTACTTCATCCTGCCAGTTGGAATGGAATGGTATGGAAAGGAAAGTAATGGAATGGAACGTTCTGCTTCATCCTGCCAGTTGGAATGGAATGGAATGGAATGGAACCTTCTGCTTCATCCTGTCAGTTGGGCTGGAATGGAATGGAATGGTTTCGAACCTTCTGCTTCACCCTGCCAGTTTGAATGGAATGGAACAGACTGGAATGGAATGGAATGGAATGGAATGGAATGGAATGGAATGGAATGGAAACCTCTGCTTCATCCTGCCAGTTGGGATGGAATGCAATGGAATTGAATGCAGAGGAATAGAATGGAGCCTTCTGCTTCACCCTGCGAGTTGGAATAAAATGGAATGGAATGGAATTGAATGGAATATTCTGCTTCATCCTGCCAGTTGGAATGGAATCGGATGGAATAGAATGGGATGGAATGGAACCTACTGCTTCATCCTGCCAGTTGGAATTGAATGGAATGGAATCGAATGAAGACTTCTGCTCCATCCTGCAAGTTGAAATGCAATGGAATCGAGGGGTATGGAATGGAATGGAATGGAATGGAATGGAATGGAATGGAATGGAATGGAATGGAATGGAATGGAATGGAATACAACTGAATGGAATGAAAACTTCTGCTTCATTGTGCCAGTTGGGATGGAATGGAATGGAAAGGAATGAAAATGAATGGAACATTCTGGTTCATACTGCCAGATGGTATGTAATGTAATGTAATGTAATGAAATGGAACCTTCTGTTTCATCCTGCCAGATGGAATGGAATGGCATGGAACGGACTGGAATGGAAGCTTCTGCGTCATTCTGCTAGTTGGATCGAAATGGAATGCAATGGATTGGAATGGAATGCAATGGATCCTTCTGCTTCATCCTTCTAGTTGGAATGGAATGCGATGGAATGGAATGGAATGGAATGGAATGGAATGGAATGGAATGGAATGGAATGGAATGGAATGGAACTTTCTGCTTCATCCTGCCAGTCGGAATGGAATGGATTGGAATGGAGAGGAAACTTCTGCTTCATCCTGCCAGTTGGAATGGAATGGAATGAAATAAAATGGAATGCAATGGAAACTTCTGCTTCATCCTGCCATTTGCAGTGGAGTGGATTGGAATGCAACCTTCTACTTCATCGTGCCGGTTGGAATGGAATGGAATGGAATGGAATGGAATGGAATGGAATGGAAACTTCTGCTTAATCCTGACACTTGGAATGGAATGGAATGGAATGGAATGGAATTCAATGGAGTGGAATGTAATGTAATGGAACATTCTGCTTCATCCTGACAGTTGGAATGGAATGGAATGGAATGGAATGGAATGGAATGGAATGGAATGGAATGGAATGGAGTGGAGTTGACTGGAACGGAAAATTCTTCATTCTGGCAGATTGAATGGATCGGAATGGAATGGAATGGAATGGAATGGATTGGAACCATCAGCTTTATCTTGCGAGTTGGAATGGAATGCAATAGAATGGAATTGAATGGAATGAAACCTTCCTTGTCTTCTAACCGTTGGAATGCAAGGGAATGCAATGGATCATTCGGCTTCATCACGCCAGGTGGAATGGAATGGAATGAATGGAATGGAATGGAACCGTCTGCTTCATCCTGCTAAATGGAAAGAAATGGAATGGAATGGAACGCTCCTCTTAATCATGACGGTGGTAATGGATTGGAATCGACTGGAATGGAACCTTCTGCTTCATCCTGCCAGTTGGGATGGAATGGAATGGAATGAAATTTCTGCTTCCTCCTGCCAGTTGGAATGGAATGAAATGGATTGGAATGGTTTCGAACCTTCTGCTTCATCCTGCCAGTGGGAATGGAATGGAATGGAATAAAATGGAATGCAATGGAAACTTCTGCTTCATCCTGCCAGTTAGAATGGAATGGAATGGAATGGAATGGATTGGAATGGAATGGAATGGAATGGAATGGAATGGAATGGAATGGAATGGAATGGAATGGAATGGAATGTAAAGGAACCTGCTGCTTCATCCTGCCAGTTGTCATGGAATGGAATGGAACCTTCTGCTTCATCCAGTCAGTTGGGCTGGAATGGAATGGAATGGATTCGAACCTTCTGCTTCATCCTGCCAGTTGGAATGGAACATAGTGGAATGGAATGGAATGGAGTGGAATGGAAATCTCTGCTTCATCCTGCCAGTTGGGATGGAATGCAATGGAATTGAATGCAGTGGGATAGAATGGAGCCTTCTGCTTCACCCTGCGAGTTGGGATAAAATGGGATGGAATGGAATTGAATGGAATATTCTTCTTCATCCTGCCAGCTGGAATAGAATCGGATGGAATAGAATGGAATGAAATGGAACCTACTGCTTTATCCTGCCAGTTGGAATGGAATATAATGGAATGGAATGGAAACTATTGCTTCATCCTGCCACTTCGAATGGAATGCTATGGAATGCAATTCAATGGAATGGAATGGAATGGAATGGAAACTTCTGCTTCATCCTCCCATTTGGAATGCAATGGAATGGAATGGAAAGGAATGGAAACTTTCACTTCATCCTGCCAGATGGAATCGAATTGAGTGTAATAGAATGGAATGAAATACAATGGAATGGAATGGAACTTTCTACTTCATTCTGCCACTTGGAAAGAAATGGAATGGAATGGATTGGAATGAAAAAGAATTGAATGGAATGGAAATTTCTGCTTCATGCTGCCAGTTGGGCAGCAATGAAATGGAAAGGAATGGAACCTTCTGCTTCATCCTGCCAGTTGGAATGGAATGAAATGCAATGGAGTGGAATCGAATGTAGTGGAATGCAATCTTCTCCTCCATCCTGTCAGTTAGAATGGTATGGCATGAAATTGAATGGAATGGAATGGAATGGAATGGAATGGAATGGAATGGAATGGAATGGAACCTTCTGCTTCATCCTGCGAAATGGAAAGGAATAGAATGGAATGGATCGTTCCACTTAATTCTAATGGAGGGAATGGATTGGAATGGAATGGAATGGAATGGAACCTTCAGCTTCATTATGCCAGTTGTAATGGAATGGAATCGAATGGAGTGGAACCTTCAGCTTCATCCTGCCACTTGGAATGGAATGGAATGGAATGGAATGGAAAGGAATGGAATGGAACCTTCTGCTTCATCCTGCCAGTTGGAATTGAATAGAATGGAATGGAAACTTCTGATTCATCCTGCCAGTTTGAAAGGAATGGAATGGACTGAAATGGAATGGAATGGAAGGGATTGAAATGGAACATTCTGCTTCATCCTGCCATTTGAAATGGAATGGAATGCAATGGAATGGAAATGAAACTGTTGATTCATCCTGCCAGTTAGAATGGAATGGATTGGAATGGAAACTTCTGCTTCATCCTGCCTGTTGGAATGGAATGGAATTGAATGGAATGGAATAAAATATTCTGCTTCATTCTGGCAGTTGGAATGTAATGCAATGGACTGCAGTGGAATGGATTGGAATGGAATGGAATAGAATGGAATGGAATGGAAACTATGGCTTCATCTTGCCAGATGGAATGGAATGCACTGGAACGGAATGGAGTGGAATGGCATGAAATGGACTTTCTGCTTCCTCCTGCCACTTGGAATTGAATGGATCGGAATGAAACTTCCACTTCATCCTGCCAGTGTGAATGGATTGGAATGGAATGGAATGGAATGGAAACTTCTGCTTTATCCTGCCATTTGGAATGGAATAAAATGGAATGGAATGGAATGGAATGGAATGGAATGGAATGGAATGGAATGGAATGGAATGGAATGGAACCGTCTGCTTCATCCTGCAGGTTGGAATGGAACGGAATGCAATGGAATGTTCTGCTTCATCCTGCCAGTTGGAATGGAATGCAATGGAATTGAATGCAGTGGAATAGAATGGAGCCTTCTGCTTCACCCTGAGAGTTGGGATAAAATGGAATGGAATGGAATGGAATGGAATGGAATAGAATATTCTGCTTCATCCTGCCAGTTGGAATGGAATCGGATGGAATAGAATGGAATGAAATGGAACCTACTGCTTCATCCTGCCAGTTGGAAGGGAATAGAATCGAATGGAATGGAATGGATTGGAAACTATTGCTTCATCCTGCCAGTTCGAATGAAATGGTATGGAATGCAGTGGAATGGAATGGAATGGAATGGAACCTTCTGCTTCATCCTGTCCTTTGGAATGAAACGGAATGGAACGGAATGGAATGGAATGGAATGGAATGGAATGGAATGGAATGGAATGGAATGGAACATACTGCTTCTCCTGCCAGTTGGAATGGAATGGAAAGGAATGGCACCTTCCACTTCATGCTGCCAGATGGAATGGAATGGAATGCAATGGAAGCTTCTGTTTCATCCTGCCAGTTGACATGGAATGAAATGCAATGCAATGGAATGGAATGTTGTGGAGTGGAACCTTCTGCTTCATCCTGCCAGTTGGAATTGAATTGAATGAAATGAAGTGGAATGGAATGGAAACTATTGCTTCATCCTGACCGTTCCAATGGAATGGAATGGAATCGAATGGAATGGAATGGTATGGAATGGAACCTTCTGCTTCATTCTGCCAGTAGAAATGGATTGCAATGGAGTGGAATGGAGTGGAACCTTCCGCTTCATCGTGCCAGTTGGAATGGAATGGAATGGAATGGAACCTTCTGATTCATTGTGCCAGTTGGAATTCAATGGAATGGAATGGAAAGGAATGGAACCTTCTGCTTCATTCTGCCAGTTGGAATGGAATGGAATGGAATGGAAACGAATGGAACGGAATGGAATGGAATGGAACCTTCTGCTTCATCCTGCCAGTTGGAATGGAGTAGAATAGAATGGAATGGAATGAAATGTAAACTATTTTTTTTCATCCTGCCAGTTCCAATGGAATGTAATGCAATGCAATGGAATGGAATGGAATGCAATGGAATGTTCTGCTTCATCCTGCTAGTTTGAATGGAATGGAATATAATGTAATTGAATGGAACCTTCTGCTTCCTACTGCCAGTTCGGGTGGAACGTCATGGAATGTAAAGGAATGGAATGGAACCTTCTGCTTTATCCTGCCAGTTGGAGTGGAATGCAATGGAATGGAATGGAGCCTTCTGCTTCATTCTACCATTTCAAATGGAATGGAATGGAATGGAAACTTCTGCTTCATTGTGCCAGTTGGATAGGAATGGAATGGAATGGAAAGGAATGGAACTTTCCATTTCATCCTGCTAGATATAATCGAATTTAATGGAATGGAATGGAATGGAATGGAATGGAACGGAACCTTCTGTTTCATCCTGCCAGTTGGAATAGAATGGAATGCAATAGAATGGAATGGAATGTAGTGGAATGGAAACTTCTGCTTCATCCTGCCAGTTGGAATGGAATGGAATTTAATGGAATGAAATACAATGGAATGGAATGGAACTTTCTACTTCATTCTGCCAGTTGGAATCTAATTCAATGGAATGGAATGGAAGGAAATAGAATGGAATGGAATGCAACTTTCTGCTTAATTCTGCCAGTTGCGAAGGAATGGAATGGAATGGAATGGAATGGAATGGAATGGAATGGAATGGAATGGAATGGAATGGAATGGAATGGAATGGAATGGAATGGAAAGAAATGGAATGGAATGGAATGAAACCTTTGGCTTCATCCTGGCATTTGGAATGGAATGGAATGCAATGAAATGGAATGGAATGGAATGGAGTGGAAACTTCTGCTTCATGCTGCCAGTTGGAATGGAATGGAATGGAATGGAATGGAAAGTATTGGAATGAAATGGAATGAAACCTGTCTCCTACTCTGTATGCCTTGCTGTCCGTCTATCAGTGACCCCATATTCTCCCACTTTGTGTGTTCAATGAGTCTGGCAAGGTGTGGCTCTGAAATAAAAGCACCTACTAGAGTGCATTTTCTTTCCTCACCACTCAAGTGTCTTAAAGAGTCTGAGCCTCAGTGTGGTTACACCCTTGTAAGCTAGTTGTTGTGTTGGTCACGCAAGGGCCCCTGCCTTTCTTTCTGTGACACATTGGAAATACACTGACAATTGTCTCTTTGCTGTGTAATGTCACTGCAAAAACATGAGTCTTGGAGACTCTGGAGTCAGGAGACAGACATGCTCCTCTCTGTGGGAAGCCGACAGCATCCTAGTGTCTGACAAGGCCACATTGAAATAAAGATGCACGCTCAGCACTGGATATCTGGGATGCTGCCTTATGGTTGGTCATGTAGTATGTCCTGTCTCTATGAACCCATGTGCCTTTCCTCCACATTAGATCCTATAGGAGACAGTACTTTCACTGCATTTAGGGCAAATTCCTGGGGTACCCTGATGATGACTGGGTGTGTTAGTCAATGATGGGGCAAGATTCCCTAAAGATAAGGAAACTCCCTAAAACAGGCTACAGTCCGAGAGGACTGCAGGACTGAGAAAGAGGGGACTCAAGCCCCTTGGAAACTGAGGCTCAGGTCTCTGGTTGCATGGACAAATCCTGTCTGTGAGAAACTGGTGATATCATCCAACCTTGAGCTTACTTGCCTATGCAGCTGTGAAAGGTTTCCTTGGAGACCTGGAGACCAAAGTCTCTCAGACATGGGAGTTCTGATAAGAGACAACTTAGTGACCATGAGTTATTTTAATTGACAGCCTTCTTTTAACTCTTTGCTTTGTACATTGCTGTAGCAACAGATACTGAAGCATTGACTGAGAAACAGATGTTACCCTCTATTACAATAATATGCAGCTCTTTGTAGGATAGGAAAAGTTTGAGATTCCTTTTGCTACTAAGTATTATAAACACATAAAAATATTTTTTTTCCCCTAAACTCAGCCACTGCTAAACTCTTGGCAATAGTTCAAGTATATGCCCAGTAAGGTAGTCATAGTAACCACTCTTTAGATGATAAGTAAAATCCTTGACCAGGCCACAGTGTACCCTGGAAAGATACAATTGCAAAAAGTAAAAGTTCTGAGTAAGAGAAAACATCATGATCATGTGAAACATAACTTGTAATTGAGTTAATAATCAGAGGCCCCTATAAAAGGGGCCAGACTTTAACAATAAACATGTGACACTCCTGTGAACCTCTTTCTGGTGTCTCCATCTTTCTTTTTTTCCTCACCGACTCCGTCCCAGCCAAGAGAACCCCTGCCCCTCTGGGGGATGGCTCCTGCACCTCTCCTTGTCTTGGTGAGCACAGGAAGCATCACTTGGTAGAGCAGAAGGGATGAGATGTACCACTGCCTGGTCAGCAGCTCAGGGCGATGCACACTCTCCCTGTTGTGGCAGCAGGGAATGCAATTGTCCCACCACGCGAATGCCATGGCATTTGGTTCATGCTCTTGGGCAGCGTGCATGGCAATAGCTTCCCAACCAACCCTGTCCTTCCACACCTGTTGACCTTGACAGAGAGCTAAGCCGACAATGCTGTATCCACAAGGCTGAACTGCCAAGGTTGCCACTGAAGAAAGCAATGTTGTCTACTGGAATACAAGTCAGTCACCCCTACATTACCTCAAGGTGTTTTTCTCCTCTACAGGTGGCCTCTCCGAAAAGGTACTGCTTCGCTTGACTGCAACATAAACAAATGTAATTCATGAAGTGTTACTTTCATGTGTGCACATGCTGATTGAGACCCTTCAATTGACCATGTGTATGGCATCCCTATTTCTCCACAAGTGTTCCTTTGTCCCTCTTCTACCCCAAGAGGGCTGCAGAAACATTATGGCAGTGTTTTGCCTCCTATCGTGCTCCATCAGAGACACTGCTGGAAGGATGAGTGCAGCTCCATCCAAGTGGATCAGTTGGAGCTCGCTCAAGAGTGTGAGCTGAGCTCTGAGTCACGGCGGTTCGATGCCAGCCCAAGATGATTTGCTGTTGAAGTGCCAACTGGTGGCAGGATGGCTCTGCTAAAAAAAAAAAAAGAAATGGAAGCATCGGTGCCATTCTTCTTCATTTCTCAATGGAGCAATGATTCCATGCTTGACAGAGATAGTTTCATGTTCCCCTGCACACATACTCATAAAAAGATGAACGCCCCCATCATACATACACAAACCCATACACATGTGTGTGTCTGTGTGTTTACACACGTACACAATATCTGCGTATCTACGTGCACACACATTTGTTTTATGTGAAAATTTTAGGTGTAGTTTTAATGACAGTGGGCACTTTATGTGCCCTCCTACCCCATTGTGTTACCCCGTAGGCACCTGCCCGCACCAGTTTGAATGTACCCTGTGTGGACCTGCCCATGCAAAGTCTATTTCTCCTGCCAGGAGATGTTTGTAAATGATGCAAAACTTGGTGTTCCCCTTGGAATGGAAGAATGTGGAATGGGGCCTACGATAGAGATGTAGGGCCTTGCAAGAGGTAGCGATGGGAGCCTGGGTTGCCTGTGGCCATGTTCCCCTCCTTCCCTATTGCCCTTGACCAATTGTGCCTGTGAATTTCCAGGGTGATTCTTTGGCATTCGTCCTCTCAGGGACACCACCCGGAATCAGCAAAGTGCTCTGTGCAGAATTTGCTTGGTGCCCACCTCTTTCTGCCTTCAGCTCTCCCAGGCATGCCACTGCCCAAGCAGATCTTCTCAGACTGTCAGTCCCTCCCACCCAAATTTCCTAGATGAACGCCCTCCCCCTGAACTCCTTCCTTTTTCCCCCTCACATACTCTGTGGTCCCAGGGCGATGTGGCCTCCGAGAAGAGCTGCAGCCCTGGAATGGTGGGAGGCGAAACACAAGGTGCCCTCTGAATGGTCCATACAGTGTCCAGCATAAAGTGCCATCCTCCGTGTCCGCAAAGAAGGAAGGCGCTAGTGCTGACACCAAAAGCATTTGCGCACCTCCCTTTCTGCCTGCTCTACCCTGTTCTGCCGATGGCCTCATGAGGAACCCTCCCAGTCCTGCGGTCCCCACTTTTGAATGCCTGTGCAGAAAGGGGAAGCACCCCTTCCTATGGTAAGGGTGCTTGTTGTCTGTCAGGGGTCACGTGGATCTGTCCAAGAACAACGATGCCTTCTGGCTTCTGTCTTTGTATCAACGTGCACCCTCCTAAAGTGCTCTTAAATCTCTCCGCATAGCATCCTAACTCCTCATGAGAACTGCCCACTTAACTGCAGTTATCCAAGAGTGGCATTTAGCTGAGACGTGAACCCTCCATCACGCATGATTCCCAACCCCTTTTTTTGCACTTAACGGAAGTAGAGAACCTGCCACAATAGGATGAGGAAGAGACAGGCAGAAACCGTTGGGCACCAACAAGTGGACAGGGATATCGGGAGTGGTGGGGCTGGAAGATGAGGGACACAGAAGGTCAGGTTCACACTAGTGAGACAGCCGCACTCACATGCAGAAAGGGAGATGAACAGGCACAGAGGATCCTAAAGATGCTGGGAAGGAGAGACTAATAAAAACACAGAAGCCACCCGCCACACATGGCCCCTTTGGAGACATGGAGCTGGCGCGCTCTTTCCCCCAGGAGCAGCCTGATACGTCCACGGACTAGGAACTCTGGGGATGAGTCACCATACCCAGACAGTCAGGAGACAATCTGGTTATCTGTCTGCCCTGACATGCAGCCCACCCCATCTGTGCAACGTCAGGACCTTTCAGCATGGGTGCCTTGCACTTGGACCTACAGCTAAGCACTGCGAGCCACGAGCACTGCTCAACCGCTTCCGCAGGGCTCCGGCTCTGTCCGAGCCCTGTGCCCCAGACAGAGTGGCAAGAGGCTGCATTCCCAGGGCTGAACCACAGGTCCATCTGCGGGGGACCAGCCTCCGCTGACCAGGGCTCCAGAAGGTGGACACGGAGTCAGCAGATGAAAGACAGAAACCTCTTGTTGCAGTAAAGACAGAAAATGGAGAAAGAGCTCTCCGGTTTATTTCTTACAGGCTTTATATACTGTATACATCTGAGGGTACATGCTGAACAGAAAATGACAGGCATGCATGACTACTTCTGCTAGTAATCTATTAACTACTCAATGGAAGCCTAAAGGTCAGTCTCCAAAGCTACTAGTTTCGAGTATACGGACAAACATCTTTCTTCTTGTGCATTCACTGAACTGGTCATTCTCTCCACAAACTTCAATAGTGAAAAACATCTCCCCGGTGGGACAAATGAGAACAACATGTAACAACATGTATTTCTCAGGCTAAAGCTATCCTGCATAGCCCCCAACATCTACCCCCTTTTTTTTAATTTATAAAGCATGCCTGTGACCCCAGGCGGCTGCGAGTTACAGTGCCTGTCTTAGGTGTCCCCCAAATGAAGTAACAACCCGTCATTGGCACTCGATTCTCTGGCGATCAAGCCCTCTCTTAGGTTAGTTACATTCAAGGAGGTCCTTACCCGTCTCTGGCTAACCTGTTCTCTCTGAAGCTTAGGGGTAGTGGTGATAATAAGCAAGTGGCTAAATTTGAGGCTTTGCTTTAAGTTTGATCTCATGGCTATTGGCTTGAACGTCCAACATCTGTTTGAGAAAACATCTAATGAGGACGGGGAGTAGGCACAGAACCAAACAGACACAAATGCCCAATGCAAGGAATGTCACAACAGAATGACCAATATTAGGCATAGAAGGCAAGGCATTTTTCATCGTATCAACAAATTCAGAGGCAGCTTGAGCTGCATCAAATTTTAAGGGCTCAGCTTCTCTCATATTTTGTATCTCATCATGAAGCCAAAGCATGTCTAAAGACAGATTAGCATCATGCCAAATTCCTTGAAGATGTAGACGAACTCTATTCCAATCATGTTGACTACTATTATACATTTTGGGGGTTACACAAATCCAATGATAATCTGAATGACATTATGCTTTGAATTTCATTACCAACATATTGAACTGTATCATATAAAGCGTTTACTTTTTGTTTTAATTTTGTATTTATAATCTCTTGAGTTCCTAAGGCTAAAGTAACATTTTTAGAAAGGTAAAGTAGCTCATTTTAACATAATGAGTATTTTGAACAGTCTATGAAAGAGCCACAGCAGCAGTAGCAGCAGTTGCAATTACAGTAACTAAAGCCATAATTCCAGCAATCAAAAGCCCTATAAATCTTTTTGGTCTACTTAAAGCATATTCAATTTCTTTAAAAATTTGCAAACCTTTTTCAGCATACCATGGTCCGGAAACACTAACAGGAAGTATAACAAAGGATGGTTGATTAAGTATCATAACACAGGTCCCAAGGGGTATCCAAGAAACACAATTTGTTAAAGTACAATTATAGCAAGATACATTAAACATGTTTTCTTTAAAGTGGATAGTAATATTTCCAATCAAAAGTGCATAAGAGGAAGGAACACAAGGAGATACATTAACAGTTTTGGCAATTGTAGTCCAATCTCTAGTCCCATCATCTCTGACACTCTCATGACTGCAGGCAGTGCCTGATTTACAGAAATCAACCATCTGAATAATTTTACCCATCACCCCTGCGAGTCTCCAAAGGGAATTCTGTTGATAGTGTGTGTCAGAACTCCACATTCCTGAAGCCAGTCCTCGTGCCCAACTTGTTTTATTGCTCTGTGACCAGTCAACAATATAGTGACCTGTTCCGGGGACATCGTAACGGACAGGGCTGTTTCCGTGACAGTCTCTCCATGGGACGGTTCTGGTGTCAAGTCCCAATTTTCTACTACAAGATGAACGTGACTGAGGAACGGGCCAATTTATTCTATTTCCTTTAGATAAATCACCCAACAAATTAAGGCGAACAGTCCATTCTACTAGAGAATCATTAGTGTGCATAGTAACATAAGAAGTGTGTAAGCATCCAAAGATGGATACATGTTTTGCAAAACAAATGGGCAATTCCATTCCCATACCATAATAATTAAAAATTTTTTCTGTTTGCCATTGTACATGGCCACTAGAAGGCAATCCTAATGTATGAGTATCATTGACGTACACTGGAACTTCATGGCTTTCCCAAACAGTAGGATGAAGTATCGGTGAATCAGATACATAGGTCCAATATGTCTCTCCGGGAGCCATCGGAGGGCACACTATCAGCATTATTAGTAGCAGCATCATTGTGTATTTGGAGGTCATCAGTGTAATGTCCAACTTCTAAGGGATTTTTGTTGTATTTTATCCTGTAAAAAGAACACAAATATGTCCTCGTCCCCTTAATAATTTGGGGTCGGGAGAAAAAGTTACTCTTTAAAACTATTTAAGGGCCGGCCTTATTGTAGGGCCGAATCAAGCGGTCAGGAATCCAAATAGGTGAATCAAAATTTTGTGAAAAAACACAAGCATATCCTCGTCCACAAGTAAGGAGGACATCTGGCCCTTTCCATTGACCAGTTAAAAGGTCCTTCCATTGAACAAGTGGCCTGGGCTCAGTAGCCTCCGGATGCCAATGTTTATACATGTTGGAATGTCCATCATTGTCCACATTACAAATATTAATTATAAACAATGCATGTTGGAGAATATGATGAGGCGAGCTATACTTAAATTCCCCTTCCTGAAGTTTACAAATTTGAGTTTTGAGTGTTTGGTGGGCTCCTTCAACAATGGCCTGACCTTGTGGGTTATAAGTTATACCTGTATGATGTTTAATCTGAAAAGTACCACAGAACTTTTTGAAAGCTTTGGCTGTATAAGCCGGGGCATTGTCTGTTTTTAAGGCTTTAGGAATGCCCAAATATGTAAAACACTGTGTTAAATGTTGGATCACATCCCTAATGGCTTCTCCAGTGCGAGCTAAAGCAAGAATTATGTGAGAAAAGGTGTCAACACACACATGTACATAATTTACTTTACCAAAAGTAGGAACGTGTGTAACATCCATCTGCCAGAGAGCATTAGGAGTAAGTCCTCGTGGATTGACACCCAGGACAGGGCTAGGCTGATGAACAGGACAAGCAGGACAATCCCGCACAATAGCTCTAGCAGCTTCTCTTGGTATGTGAAACTGATACCGAAGTGTTGTAGCATTTTGATGATGTAAGGTGTGGCTTGCAGTAGCATCTTCGACGACAGTGGTAATAACTGGCCTTGTTAAAGCATCAGCAAGGCAATTACCTTGATGTATTGGACCAGGAAGGGCAGAATGTGCCCGGACATACCCCACAAAAAAGGGAACAGACCTCCCATGAATCGAGTCCTGCAACTCTTGTAACAATGAAAAGATGGTCGTCTTATGATCAGGCAGGGAGGCTGTTTCTATATGTGGGACCAGTTTTACTATATACAATGAATCAGTAAAAAGACTGAAAGGTTGATCTGACAAATACTTGAAGGCAAAAATTACTGTTAAAAGTTCTGTTTTTTTGTGTTGATTTTTCAGAAGTATGTTGAACATGTTTTTCCTTTTCAATTATGGTGACTGCTATGCCATTAGAGGAACCGTCAGTAAAAACTGAAACTGCAGGTGGAGGAAGTGGCTCAGCCTGTGATCTTAAGGGGAATATGACAGGGTGTGTCGACATAAATTGAAGGAGAGGGTGATCAGGTAAATGATACTGAATTTGTCCTGTAAATCCTCCAAAGGCAATCTGCCATTCATCATTGAATTGAAATAAAAGTTCAATTTGTTTCTTTTTATATGGGAGAATAATAAGATGTATGTCTCTGCCAAACAATTCTATACTACAGTGGTGCCCTTTAGCTGTCATAACTGCAACTTGATCTGTATAAGCAACAACAATCCTTTTTTATGTGGTTGGGAGATGTAGCCACTACAGAGGCCCACTTTGCCAAAGGCATCCAGTGGGAGTATGAGGTGTGGACAGAATGACCAAAGCCCAAGGTTTAGAATAATATAATCTTGTTAAGAACTGGTGATTGATTGCCTTGTTTACCAAGGTAAGGGCCATTTTTGCCTCCTCTGTCAACTGTCGAGGAGATCTGGGATTTGAGTCTCCTCGTAGAATATCAAACAAAGGCTTTAACTCTTTGGTTGTCAGCTTTAAAAAAGGCCTGATCCGATTAATGTCACCTAAAAATTTTTGGAAATCATTTAAAGTGTTTAAGGCATCAGTTCTTAATTATAAGAAGATGGGTGACTATATCAGTATGAAGCACTCTCCCCAAGTAGTTAAATGGGGGATGTGTCTGAATTTTTTTCTGGTGCAATTTTTAAACCATAATTTTGTAAAGCAAGGACTAGATTTTAACGCCTCATGAACCACTTCTGATTGTTTGTGGGACAGAAGAATATCATCCATATAATGAATGATATATACCTCCGTGAAAGTTTCTCGCACCTCTCTAAGTGCCTGACTGATAAATTTCTGACAAAGAGTAGGGCTATTTTCATGCCTTGAGGCAAAACCTTCCATTGGAATCTACGATAAGGTTCCTTAAGATTAGTGGATGGGAGGCTAAAAGCAAATCTTTTGTAATCTTGGGCAGCCAAAGGAATGGCAAAAAAGCAGTCCTGCAAGTCAATCACTATGATAAAATCTCCCTTAGGAATGGCAACAGGAGAAGGGAGACCAGGCCGTAAAGCTCCCATATCTTCCATAGTGGCATTAACAGCTCTTAAGTCCTGCAGAAGTCTCCATTTGCCTGATTTTTTCTTAGTTACAAAAATAGGAGTGTTCCATGGAGAACTTGAAGATTCTATATGTCTGGCTTTTAGCTGGCTCTGTATTAAAAGGGCGGCAGCCTCTAATTTTACTGTTGGCAGGGGCCATTGCTCAACCCACACAGGTGAATCACTTTTCCAGATTATGGGATCGGCTGCTTTTTGTGCAATGGCCCCTTGGAAAAACCCTCATATCCTAGACCTCTATTGTTAACATTAGGCTTGGGAGAAATGGGTGACACTCTCCCTTGTCCTTTACTGCCTAACCCAGTGCCAGGGACATAGCCCATATCTAGCATTTGAGCCGTGACTTGATCATCAGGGCTATAAAGCAAAACACCCATTTGACTAAGAATGTCGCGTCCCCAAAGGCTGAATGGAAGAGAGGGGATTACATAGGGATTAAAATGACCAGTTTCACCATCTGGATCCTCCCAGGTCAGTATAGATGAACTTTTAAGAACGTTTTTAGCTGATCCCAACCCAATAAGATTAGAAATTGTCTCTTGAACGGGCCAAAATGTAGTCCAGTCTTTTCCAGCAATACATGAAATGTCTGCTCCTGTATCTAACAACCCCTCTATAGGTTTTCCTTGTATTTTTAATACTTTGAGAGATCTCTGGGCTTTAATTTCCTGTAGAAGATACGCAGCATTGGATAAACCAAAACCTCGATCTCCGCAAAGAGAATTAGTCACAGCTGGATTTGAGAGCCCCACAAGGGGGAGTAAGAGTAACTGTGCAATTCTTTGACTTGATTGAATTTTAACAGCTTTGATCGGTGGAGCAATCAAAATTTGTATTTCCCCAGAATAGTCGGCATCAATCACTCCTGGGAGGACTGTTATCCCTTGAAGGGAAACAGAGCTCCTTCCAAGCAACAATCCCACTGTTCCTTCTGGTAATGGGCCATATATTCCAGTGGGTATTTTTGTAGGAGGTGACTCCGGGGTTAATATTGTGCTGGTGGTGGCACAGAGGTCCAATCCTGCGCTCCCTGGGCTGGCCCTGTACAGGGAGAGCACTGTGCCTGTCCCTTAGGGAGGAAGGGGTTGTTGTTTTGGAAGGATGCCCCTGTTATTGTTGGGGCCCGAGGCTGGCCCCTCTGCCAGTTTCCCTGTTGAGGTCCATAAGATGGGGAACTCATAGGACCCGAGAAAAACCCTTGATTGTCTTCTAAACGTTTTATGAAATTTAGAGCGACATCCATTGCTCCAGTGAAAGCCCTTTTGGCATCTAGTACAGACAGTCTTTGGTCTTGGCGGTAGCTGCATTGCACCCTGAGCTGTCGGAAGTAAGGGCAGAGGCAACGCAGGAGCAGACAGAGCTCTACGATTTTGGCTCTTTTCATAAGGACATTCCCTGCTGAAATGACCAGGCTGACCGCAATTGTAACAGCATGAATTTTTTTGTTTTCCAAGAGCCCCCTGATTTATAGCATTTACATATTGGGGAAAACTTTCTCCTTTTAGAGCTGCAGCAAGAGCCATGCCTTGAATAACAGCAGAATTAATATCTTGGCAGGCTCGAACAAAATCCTCCAAAGTTCCTATTTTGTGGACTGTTCTAATAAGAACTTTGCAAGTACTGTTTGCATTTTCAAAAGCTAGCTGCTTGAGGAGAATAGTTCCTGTGGTAGGGTCGGGAATAACCTTTTCAACTGCCTCTGCTAGTCGAGCCAGAAAATCCTCAAAAGATTCATCTGATTTTTGTTTAATTCCTGTCAATGCCGAGGAGTGTCCTCCTCTTTTTGGAATTCTTTTCCATGCTGCCACAGCACACGCGCTAAGTAGCGTGAGGGCATCTTTATTTAATTTAAGTTGAGCCTGCGGTGAGTCCCACACTCCATTTGCTAATAGCATGTTTTCAGTAACTGTACGATTTTTTTAGCCTCTGCCTTACAAAAATCTTCATTCTCCTCCTTCCAAATAATATAATTTCCTCCTTAAAGGCAAGATTTTGCTGCTCCATGCCAATCATTAGGTGTCATCCATCTACCAGCCAATGCTTCTACCAGAGAAATTGTATAAGGACTGCTAGGGCCATATTGCGTGCAAGCCAATATTAATTCTTTCATAATTTTATATGGCAATGGCTCCCAAACAGGTTCTTCCCACTCTAAATCTATTGGAAAACAGGCTGAAAATGAGAAGTCTCCCTTGGCCTCTGCCTCATGAATTAAGCCCTTTAAACCTACTGTTTGAGGTTTAGGGTGGTGTTGTCTTTTTGATTTTGATTTTTTAAGTAGAGGAGGAGCAGATGGAAGGATACTTCCCTCCTCCTGAATCCTCAGCTCCAGAGTCCTCCTCTGAACTAGAATCTTCTGAATCAGAGGATTTTGGACTAGCAACAGGAAGAAGATTGTTTTTTGACCCTCGTGATGGTTCCTTTTTAAGGAGCGAACAGATTTCTCCACAGTCTCCTGAACTCCTTACCATAGATTCTCCTAAATTTTGAAAAAACGTTGATGACTCATGTCTAGGATCTAAGGAGTCTCGGAACAGATTCCACAAGATGAATGACTCATGTGGCACTTTACCTGGACCCTGTTCAGTGTAAAATTCTTTCATTTGCTTTCCTACCTTTTCCCAGGTTTCCAAATTTGCAGTGCCTTCCTCCGGAAACCATGGGCAGCATTGTTGCACAAATTGAAGAAACGTACTAATTTGATGGCGGTGCACATGTGCACCATGGCCCTGTAATGAAGTCTTAATGAGATTAACATATAAATGACGGTCCTTGGACTCAGACTGACCCATGTTTAATGTTAGTAAGTATAAGGGATAGAAAGAAACAATCACTCAATGTCCACTCTGATGCTCGTCCGGCTGTGTCCCTCACGGGAGCCTTAGCGTCTGCCTTAGCTTAAGGTGCGGTCGTATAAACCCCAACCAGGCAATGCACCGATATGCTGAAACGGCGACGACAGAACCGCGGTGTTGAGCCCAAGCAAACTCCGTAGTCACGTAGACGGTGAAGCTATAATCACACACTCACACATTCACACCCTTGCACACGAAACAGTTAGTAATATGTTTGTTCTCTAGGGAGCCTATTTCCTTACTCTAAACAGGGCCGTTATTCTTCTCACTTTAGTTCTGTGATTCCCACTTATCCTCGCCTGGCATCACTATCCAGGGTGTCTTGAGCACCCTTGGTGGAACCCTATCCGTGTCTGAGACAGAAAAGAAGACTTAGCTTCAAGTCCCTGTTAGGGCACCACTTGCAGGGGACCAGCCTCCGCAGACCAGGGCTCAAGAAGGTGGACACAGAGTCGGCGGATGAAAGACAGAAACTTCTTGTTGCAGTAAAGACAGAAAATGGAGAAAGAGCTCTCCGGTTTATTTCTTACAGTCTTTATATACTGTATACATCTGAGGGTACATGCTGAACAGAAAATGACAGGCATGCATGACTACTTCTGCTAGTAATCTATACTCAATGGAAGCCTAAAGGTCAGTCTCCAAGGCTACTAGTTTCGAGTATACGGACAAACATCTTTCTTCCTCTGAATTCACTGGAACTGGTCATTCTCTCCACAAACTTCAATAGTGAAAAACATCTCCCAGGTGGAACAAATGAGAACAACATGTAACAACATGTATTTCTCAGGCTAAAGCTATCCTGCATGGCCCCCAACATCCATCAATACCTGGCACATCTACATAAGGGAGTATCAGGCTTCCTTCCATGCCAGCAGGTCCCATGTGTGAAATTTCCTCCCACCCCAAACCTGCCTCATGTGGTGGCAGACCAAAGCGGCATCCACCCTGGTGTCTATGAGGTATTGCCTCATGAGGACAAGATCACGGAGGCCTCCCAAATGGAGCGCATACCTTCCTCCTCCGCTTGTCCATCCGAATCCCTCCGAACACAGAGTCAGGACCGTTAAGGAAGGCCTTGGGTCCCCTCCAGGGTCCATGATGGCACACACCAGCAGGCCTGCCTGCTGCAACCCTCAGGGGCACTGGAAATCCTTTCCCATTTCTCAGTGGACACGTAGGGACTGCAGATGAGAGCTACGAGGAGTATTCCTCACCTAAAATGTAGAGCTGGAAAGGCAAGTTTCCATTCCCTTTGTGTAGACATCAGGAAGAGCCAGCCAAGCCTGGCTGTCCAGGTCAAAGGATGGCCAACAGCCTCTCCTTCTACATGCTGGGTCATAGGACTTGGGAAGCCACCCTTGCTGGTGTGCAGCACGTCATATCCAGTTTTGCTTTCTGGGTAGGACAAGGACTGAAAAATGCCCTCAAAGCCTCCTCCATTGGGAAAAGTCTGCTGCGCATTGAGTCATGAAATGTGCTGAAGGTGATGCAAGGCATGAAGGACATCACACAGCGTACATCAGGGACAGAAAGGCTCACGTGGGCTTGTTATAGACTCGATAGGGAGAGATATCTGAGGCATTCGGGGACATCTCGCAAGCCCAGGTGCTGCATTGGGTCCCATCTTCCCTCACGGCTTACAGGGCTTTCTGCTCCGCAGCTGTCCACTGCCAAAGCAGCCAGCAAAGGGCTCACCACCCTACTCCTCCTGCCCGCACACCCGTTTCTCAGAGGCCAGCGACCCCTGCCCTCTCTGCCCCAGGGCTTCCCTTCTCCTCTGACCCGAGGCACCCCAAGCTGCAAGGAAGCTACCCGAAATCCAAGGCTCCTGGCCAGCTGACTCTGCCACAGCACAGACAGCCTTCAGGTAGCCCATACATCCTCGCCGGAAGGTTTCCTGAGGAGACACGCACTCCTCTGAAGTACTGCTCATGCTACTTGCCTCACACTTAAGCAAGTTACTGCATCAGGCTTTACAACTTAGCCTCTCCATGTGATATACACTGAGGAACGCCATCTCTTACACTGGAGCTCCTGTGGGGAGAATCGCACCCATGCCTCAGATTGGCAGAAGCATTGCAGCACGATACACCTCTCCACGTAGCCTTCCACTTTGCCTTTCCCTGGCACAGATGAGGCTCCAGAGGCACAGAGGGTTTCCCATGAGGCCGATTCTTCTGGAGGGAAGCGACCTCTCCCTGGCATGCCTCCCTTGCCCCAGTTCCCGGAGCAGAGAGCCGAAAAGTGTCACTAACGGCCCTGACCCTGGACACTGTCTACACGTCCCACGGTGGCCCATGGTGGCTACATACAGGAAGAAAGGCCAGGACACTTGCAGCCTCCTGCAAGTGCAGTGCCACACCTCACAGATGCATTTCCCACACACGGACTTAGGCGTCGACCGCTGTGGCAGGAGTGGGAAGGCCTCTCATAGTTTGGCATTCCCATTGCGCCTCAGTGGGCCCGAGACCCCTACCCTAGGATGTCACCTGTCTTCCGTGTTGTCAGCGTGTGCCCACTACACAAGAGAAAGCCTGTAAGTACAGGAGCCTAGGCCACAAGAAATGGGAAGTGTGGGGTGGCAGGCGAACCTGAAGCCATGCTCGGAGGAACTGCAGCCTGTTTCCCTCACCTGCATGCACAACAGGGCTCAAATTCAGCAGCCTGTCTCTTCTTGCCTCCTCCCCCCACAGACTGTGGCCCACAAGAAAGTACCTGTGACTCTCAGCAAGCGCACCTCCTGCTATATCCTGGTCTGTACTGCCCCGAACACAGCTCATTCCACAGGTAACACATTACACTCCACCTCAGGAGGATGCATGCCCATTACCATCCCACAGGCCCTCCTACAGATGACACAGACATAGCGATGCTGCTCAGTTTCTTCAAGTCACTTTGGGGTCACTCCACAGAGCTGGTGAAAATGCTCTGAATTGGCCACGGGAGACCTTTGCTCACATCTCTGCTGGACAAAAGAGCCAGGTGGACTCATCACTCCATCTCTCGCATGTGCAGACGCTCCAAGACCTTCTTCTACTTGGCCAGGTTTCATGCTGCAACCCCTTCATCTCAGGATCTGGAGTGCCTCTGACAAGTACACACGACAAGCAAGCACACACTCACCTGAGTAAACCCAAAGCAGTCCGTGTCCGACCAAGTGACAGACCCACGGATTGGCTCAGCAGGCAGAGCGGCTTGCCCTTTTGGGACCCCGTGTCCTTCTTCCCCCAGGGTTTGAAATAGAGTGAAGGAGATAGTGTGTTCCATTGCCAGGCTCACGGGCTGGTCTGTGGGTGCCTGATGGGTGGACATGAAATTTCCAAAGAAGTCACATTATCCAGTCGGAAAAAGGGAAAGGGCTCCAGGGTGTGGGTCTCGGCCTGGGGGGCATGGGAGGTGGCCCCATTTCACGCAAGGCGAATGAGTTGCAGGAGGCTCCACGGAAGTCCTGACAGCGCCAAGGAGGCGCCTTGGGAAATGCCACCAAGAACATCACTTCCCTCTCCGTGTCCTGGAACATAAGCCTGACATCTTGGCTGGGTTCACCTCTCTCGCATCCACACACCCCGAGTGCACGGAGGCACTCCAGCTTCCTTGGCTAGCCTCTCACCCACTCCCTGGGGGACCTCAGGCCACTCCCATTCTCTTCTGAGACTGCCTTTACCCGATTCTTTCTGCCACCAGGTAACTGCTGCCCCACACCCCAGAGCCCGAGGGCTCCTCACCGACACAGCTTCCTCTCAGGCCTCTCCTATGGTGTCGGCGTCTCTCGGGTAGTACTGCAGGGGATTGGGCCACAGGTCCTCGCTGATGATCTGCCAGGGGAAACAACGCAGTCGGCTCAGGACGGGGCCAGGCCCAGTCCATGCACCTGGGGCTTCTGTCATACTCATTTCTGACCATGGCCAGAGGGCCGCACCTCAGCTATCTTGCTCGATCCTGGACAGTTGTGGTCAGACAACCAGTTGAAGAAGTTCAGGCCAGTGCTGTCATGCCTGCGACTGCTGCACCCACGTTCATAATCCCATAACCAGCGCACTCGAGTGGAATGAAAAGCCCTATACCCTGGGGGAAGAGAGGAAGAACATGAGGGACATGCTGCCCCAGCACCCATGCCTTGCCCCTTGTGCCCACCCGGCCCCCATCCTGATAGCTCCACTTACCAGCCAAGCTAACGTGATACTCCTTCTTGATCACTTCATTCAGGAAGTAGGGGTTCCTCCGAAAGAAAAACTTCAACTGGCAGTGATGACTGGGAAGGTTCAACTCCTGCACCTGCCACATTCAAGAGGTCGAGAAAAGTGACATGCCTTGGAGCTCGCCGAGATTGCCCAGTCGCCAGAGTTTGGCACCACACCTCCCATCCTCTGCTACATACCACCCTAACCGGCCGCTCCACAGCCCTGCTCACGCCGGCGCCATGCCCAACAAACCATCTCACCTCCAAATGGGTCATGTAGCTAAGCACGTCTTCACCTTGGTCCCCCATCAAGGCTGACAGGCGGGGGTGGCTCAGAATCTGCTTTCTGGTGAAGGAGGCTTCAGGCTGTGCAAGTCAGAGCCAGAAGCAGCCTAGCCTCCGTGGGCTAAAGGAGGTGCCGTGGCGGCACATTGCGGCTAGCGAGGCACTGCCACCCGCCCAGCCCCCTCGGACCTGCCATCCATCATACCTGCCCAGGACGGGGTGGTCCCAGGGGGCAGGTTCACCTGACGCTGCCTGTGAGGACATGGGGAGGGCCTGCATCCTGACTTGGCCCCGGTCTGCACCTGACCTATGTGTGCCCACCGCACAAAAACCGTGGCTTTTATGATGTCTCTCTGCTGTGTCCAGGTTCCTCGAGGGGGTGTGTTGGTTGCACAGCTAATTGAGGTGCGTGCTTGCACATTACGATACCCGGTCAGGTTTGGAGCTCTGCCAGGCTCATACCTTGCAGTGTGAGAGTGCACATTTTTGCGAGGCTATGGGTGGGTGGGTGGGTGGGTGGAGGCTGTATGGAAGCAGCACTGGAGCTGGCTCCTGAGCTCAGCTAGCAGAGCGCTGAATTGGCAAGGAGAGTGCAATCATACCACTTAACCAGAAACACGCACAACCTGTGCTATGGTGCTGGGCTATGGAAAATTACAGGCACACAGAGTGCTCTGGAGGAGCGTGTGGGCTCCATTTCGGCTGGGACTGTCCAGGACACGGGGCCTTTGAATTTCTGCCATTGGTGAGGTATGCCCATATATGTTGCATAGGCACACTGCCTTACACCATTTGCTCATTGGCCCAGGAAATTGTGCACAGGGGGTCTGTATGTCAAAAAAACTGACACTGGCTTTCTGTACAGACACCTGGAGGACTGTCCTGGTACCCATACACCTGTCCCATGATGAGCCTTTGGAGCACCCAGGTCCTTTCCTCAGCCCTGACCCCATGCGGACATGGCCCTTGCCTTGCCCCTGCTGCTTTCCCTGTCGTCCCACTCAGCAACAAAACCAAGGAGACACCTGTAAGGATACGGCTTTGGCCCGGAAGCCGGGGATGAGCTGGATAATGTTCTTTCTGTGCTCCAGGTGCGGAGATCTCCTCTGATGGATTTGAAGCCTCAGCCGACAGTAGGCCCTATGGTCTCGGGCCTTCAGAGCCCTCAGCTGTAACTGAACGGCTTCCAGTGCCTCCAGTGGGGATCGGAAGCTGGTCCCAGACCGCCTGTGCTGTGCCAACTGGAGTTGCATGGCCTTCTCCTCCAGTACAGGAGCCTGGAGCTCCTCCTCGCTGTCAACAGCCTGTCCCTCGTTCAGCCTGTCCTCCATCAGCCCACATTCCTCCACAGGCTTCACCGGCAACTCATCCTCCAGACACTCTTGGGTCACCACAACCTTTTCCGCCCCCACATGCATCATGTCCTCTAAAATCAGCACTGCCTCCTGCTGCCAATCCATGGTGTCTCTTTCCGGCACTGCCTCCTTCAGCCTCTCGCCTGCTGCAGCCTGCAGGGTCGCCATGTACACAGCATGACCTGGAGAAGCCCGGAGCCCTGCCTCCTGAACGTCCCCTCCCACATCCAAATTGCCCAAGGATGTCCGAGTCTCCTGACCTTGCCTGTACCCCGTCTCACTCGCCATGTGGCCCTGGCCCCAGTGATGCAGCTCTCAAGGAGTGGGTCCTGGAAGCACACATCTCTAGAGCCGACCAGGTCGCCCTCGAGCATGCTCTCTGGGTGCTGGACTTCTCGGTTTGGCCTCCGTGCTCCTGTAGGCTGGGCGCATGCGCAATTTGCCCGCCCCGCCCCCCTACTTCTCCAGGGACTCTGCTGGAAGCCTGCAAGTGCCATGATCCTTCAGCTCGCCCAGGCCTCTACCTACCATAGAGAGAACGGGGCATGGGACCCCGCCCCTTCCTTGCTGAGGGCCTCCTATCCCGCTGCCTGATTCCCGCCTGAGTCTCTGCCAGGCTTCTGCCTCAGTGGCACCGCAATCGCTCCTCACAATGCACAGCACCACCCTCTCCAGTGACTGGCCTGCAGGCAGCTCACAGACAGTGGCCTTTCCTGGACATGATCGCCACCTGCTGGGACACTTGGTGTCAGGCAGCACTTCCCTCTACCAAATCACAGTCTTGTAGCACTCATCACCTTCATCCACAGGGAGCTCTCATGAAATAGCCCAGGGGATATGGCCTGGACAGCACAGGATATCCCTGGGATGGGCGTATCTGAGAACGGGACTGCACACAGTGGCAAGAACTCTGGCTCAAGGGTGGTGTAGCCTTAATATTTGTGGAGTTGTGCTCCTGTGTTCAAGAGAAAATAAGCCCATCATTCAAGGCTCAATCTATTGGCAACTCTCTCTCTCTCTCTCTCTCTTTCTGTCTCTCTCTCTCTTACTACTTATGCACCTGGTCAGTCCCTACTTCTACATCAGGATTTCTAATACTCTGGTCCTATGAGACACACTAGGGCCCCCATCAGCACTCATAACTGCTCTTCCAACTCTAGTAATTCAAGAAATACCTCTCTGAAACTTCGCACATGCCTGCTGCTATTCTACCAACTCGTAATTCAAGAAATGCCTCTGGAAACTTAGCACGTGCCTTCTGCTATTCTACACGTTGAAACCTCACAAAAATTCTGATTGGTATGTTATCATGGCTGTTTCACAGATATGAAAAAATGAGGAAGGCAAGACTAAATTACTTGCTCACTGTCTTACAACTGGAAGAGCTCACACACCAAGACAGTCTGGCTTCAGAGTTCAGTGTTCATAACTATTTCATCTGGCAGCATCTTACCTCATAAAACTGTGTGAGTGCCCCCCAAGGACGGGTTCAGTGTCTAATTCCTGCCTCCTATTCCCTGGCTACACAGCACAATACCTGATACACAGGGTCACCGATTAAATAAATAGTGAACATACAAATCAGAAATGGGATCCAAGAAAAATTCATCAGGAGGCAGGGGGATGCTCCAAGGTACCAGGAAGTCACTAAGGAAATCCTCGGTGAGGGACCCAGTATAGGTGCTGGCATGCACATAGTCATTGAGCTCCGTAATGCAGTGCTGTGATACTTCAGCCTGGTTTTTACTAATGGCTTCCCCTCTCAGGTAGAACTACAATGAGTGTACACATAGGAAACAAGGGAAATGTATGCAGAGTACAGGATTGTTGGTGCCTGGGAGTTGAAAAGAGAGGCGGAAAGACGTACCTGCCAGGAAAGGTGGCCCACTGGGCAGTGCTCTGGTCATGCAGAGTGTCAGATTGGACCCCACCACGGATGATATCTTGGCAATCTCTACACCTAGACACCAGAGTCCTGACACCTGGATACTGGATATCTGGAGGTGCTTCCTGGACTCATAGCCAAGCACATACCTGACACGTTATAGGAGATTCTGGGTCAAGACTTGGTTCACCCAACCCCGTCTTCCCTGTGGCCATTCCCAGCTTACATTCCAAGGCTTAGTTAGGCACAATTACAGCTGACAGGAGTCAAGATCCTCATCTATATTGGTTTCACTCTCCCTTTAGGCCATTCCCTAGAAATGGAGGGGGACTCGCACTTTCAGGGAGACAGCAGCAATGGACCTGTGACAGGTAACAGATATTGTAGGGCACTTCCCGGCCAACCACCTTACAATCCCACATACAAGACTCCAGGGAGAACATGCTCACACTGCTTGGTCTGCAGGGAACTTGGAGCATCACAGAATAGGCAGAGGTGCAGTTAGAACTTGGTTTTGAATCAAGCCCATAGACAATGTTTCTTGGATGGTGGCAAGCTGCACACGTGAAGAGTTGGAGGTGCTGCAGATGTGATAGGCTTCTCTTTTTATTAGTAGTGACTCTAGAAAAGAGAAGGACTTGAGCACTACTATCACCATTTGAAAGATGACAAAGATAAAGGAGATGTGCTCACTACTAGGGCTGCTCAGCAGGGTTGACACATGAGGCTGAGCTCTAACACTTTAGGCCTTAAATTCTGAGTGAGCTGACACTGGCTAGGTCCTGAAGTTGGGCTCTAGTTCTCTGACCAATGATGTCAGGCTACATCAATGCTGCATAGATTCTGAGAAGTGGATCAACATGATGGAAGCCTGTGATTGGAGAGGATCTCTGATAACAATGTGAGGTCCTATGATGCTGAAAGCAGAAGCCGAGGACATCTAAAGTTATGATGGAAGGGACCTTGAATAGGTTCTGATGCAGACTATGAAGCATGATGTAGAAGTAAGGGATCTTCAGAGAAGCACAGCAGTCAATTTATATCTGAATGCATTCAGGGCCCAAGGAGAAGCTCAGAAGATGCTGAATGGGGAGTTTAGGACTATAATCTGATCGGGTTATAAGGGTAGAGGCAGGTGGGAGGGGTTGTGGATGTGGGGAAAGATCTCTGATGTTGTGTTACATGTCCAAACATTTCTTGCCCCATATCTGATCCCTTCAGAGATTCTGAGGAAAGATACTTGGGAGTTATATGAAGGGTACATTGGGACAATGAAAAAATGTGTATTCTCCAAAAGTAGACTTTGGGCATGTGATTGAAGGACAGTGTTGGACCCACAGCAGCTTCTGATGGAAGATGTTAAGGATTTAGGAGAGATGGGGTATTGAGTACAAATACTGGGCCCATGGATGTCTCTGAATGTAATGCAATAAGGAAGAAGTATTTAAGGGCATGTACCTTAAGTCTTACCTAAAAGAAATGCACACTCCAGAGTGATGTCTGAAGAGGCTACAGTCAGAAAGAGATGTGACCAGGGATCTCCAACAGGGAGCCAGGCCCACACAGTTTTCCACAGGGTCTTGTCCCTCTCTGAGCTTGGAAAAGTACTGTGGGAGCAGGAATCTAGGAAGGGAGTGATCTCTGAAGTAAAATGTTAAGAAAAAAAGAAACTTTTTCTGGTGGGAGGTAAATGCCAAAGAGACCATCATGTTGTCAGGCCTATCTTGCCAACTGTGAGCACATACACCAGGGTACTGAAAGATAATTTCAGCTTTAAGATCTGTGGGAGGAGGAGTGAAGAGAAAACAAGCTGCTGAATTGGAGATTTATCGTGTGGGCAAGTGAAGGCCACAAGCCTAAGTCCCTGTGGACATGGTGTGAAGGTAGCCTGTGAACCTGCAGTTCCCAGTTGCTGTGGCTTAGGCAGCTACACCTATACCCTTTCTCTTGGGTGGCAGGCACATGCTGACATGACACAAGACTGGTGGCTACCTGAGGTTGGGGTCACAGGCCCCCAGAGGGGCTATTGGAATGCTAAACTAATACAGGCCCTTCCTACCTCTGCTACAGGGGATGTCTTTTAAGTCGCTGTGCAGGAAAGGCAGCTGTGAGGTGTGACAGTCCACTTGCATAATGCTGCCAGGGTCTCTACCTGACCTCCTATACAAGGGACTGGGACAGGGAAAGATAGAGTGTCACTGGTCAGGGCCAGTAGTGATACTGTTGGGCTTCCCGCTCTGGGAACTGTGGCAAGGGGAGCATGCCAGGGAAAGGTCATTTCCCTCCAGAGGGGATGGCCTCATGTGAAATCCTTTGTGTCTCCACTGTCTCATTTGTGCCGGTGAATTGCAAAGTGGCCACACCAAGTAGGGAGGGGTGTCGTGATAAAATTCTTATGAGCCCTGTGAGCAATTCTTCCCCAGTGGCCCCAATGTAATAAATGGCTTTACTCAGTGTATGTCATATCATGTAGATAGGATAAGGACTTCACCCAAGCTCTGATAACTTCCTAGTGTGCAGGCAAATAGCATGAGTGGTACCTCAATGGAGGGTTCCTATCCTCAGGAAACATTCCTGTGAGGATATGTGGGGCTGAAGGGTAGTCATGTGCTGTGGCAGTTTCAGCTTCCCAGGACCCTTCGATTTAGTGTAGGTTCCTGTCACAGTAGTGTGCCTCTGGCAGAGGAGAAGGGAAGTCCTGGGGCAGAGAGAGCAGGGGATGCAGGCGGGAGGAGTAAGTTTTTGAGCACCTATCCTGCTCCTTTTGGAGTGGACAACTGCAGTGCAGAAAGTCCTGTAACCTATGTGGGTGGATAGGAATTTAATGCTGCACCTGGGCTTGCAGAATTTCCCCGAGTGCCTTGATATCTCTCCCTGTTGAGTCTACAATGAATTCCACGTGAGCCTCTCTGTCCCTGATGTACTCTGTCTGATGTCTCTCATGCTGTCGGGTCACCATCAGCATACTTCATGACTTACTGCCCAACAGCCTTTTCCACATGGAGGAGGCTTTGAGGGCTACATTTTCAATCCTTGTCCTACCCTGCAAGCAAAACTGGATATGACCTGCTTCTCATCAAGAGGTATGGCATCAGAAGTCCTATGAACCGTCATGAACAAATAGAGGCTGTTGGCAGGCCTTGGACCTGGACAGGGAGGCTTGGCTGGCTCTGCCTTAGGTCCACATGGAGGGAATGGAAATTGAGCTTTCCAGCACCAAATTTTATGTGAGGGTTACTCCTCGCAGCTCTCATTTCCACACCCTAAACTTTGTCCACTGAGAAAAAGGAAAAGTTTTCAAGTGACTTTGGGGGTTGCAGTGGGCTAGAACACTGGTGCAGGCCATCTGAACCCCAGAATGGGCCCAAGACTTCCTTTAACACCATTTAAGCTCTCTTCTCAAGGATTGCAATGGATAGGCAAAGGAATAAAGTCTAGGCTCCATGTTGGGGGGCATACGCAATCCTCTCCTCATGACACAAAAGCTTGTAGACACCAGGGCTGGATTCTGCTTTGGTTTGCCCCCACATGATGGCAGGTGTGAGTGGGAGGAAATTTCATTCAAGGGACCTGCAGGGAAGGAAGCCTAACAATGCCATATGTAGATGGGCCAGGCTTTGATGGGCTTGCTGTTCAGCCCTGAGAATGCAGCATGTTGGCACTCTTCTTGGGGAACCGGACTCGGGCAGAGCCGGAAGCCTGTGGAAGCATTTGAGCAACTCATGTGGGGTGCAATGCTTAGCTGTACTTTCAAGTGAAATGCACCCATGCTGAAAGTTCTGGATGTTGTACAGATGAGGTGGGCTGCATGTCAGGGCAGGCAGATAACTGGATTTTCTCTTGACTGTCTGTGCATGGCGACTCAACCCCAGAGTTCCTAGTTCTTTTAGGTAGCAGGCTATTCCTGGAGGAAAGAGAGTGCAGGCTCCATATCCCCAAAGTAGCCACTTGTGGTGGGTGGCTGGTGTCTTCTTATTAGTCTTCCATTTGATGCACCTTCTGGGTTCATATTTGCACCTGATCATCTTGCTTTGTGCATGTGAGTTTCTGGCTGTCTCATTGACCATGAACCTGACCTTCTGTGTCCCACATCTTGGACCCTTACCTCTCCCAGTGTCCTGTCCACTTGTTGGTGCCAAACTGTTTTTGCCTATCTCATGCTCATTCCTAATGTGGCATGTTCTCTCCTTCTGTCACAGTGCAACAAAAGTTGTTGGGAATGACATCTCGTGGAGGGTTCATGTCTCTGCTAAATGCAAATCTTGGATATCCGCTTAAGGAGGCAGTCCCCATGAGGAGATAGGCTGCTAGCCTGAAAGATACAAGGGCACTATAGGTATTGGGAGGGTCCACATTGATAAAAAGAAGGAAGCCCGAGGGTATCCTTGTGATAGAACAGATCCATGGAGCCCCTGACTGCCAACAAGCCCTCTTATCATATGAAGGGAAATGCTGTTCCTTACTGCACAGGCAGGCAAAAGTATGGTCTGCAGGCCATGGAGGGTTCCCCCTGTGGGCTTCAGTGTTGGTGCATAATGGCTTCAGCAGTAAACTGTAGAGCAGGGGGGAAGGGAGGTCTGCTAATGCTTTGGGTGTCAGCTCTAGTGCCATTTTTCTTCACTGACACCGTGGATTGCTATTTGTGCTGCACACTATACTGAATATTTACAGGGCAGTTTGTATTTGGCCTTCTCCTGATACAGGGCTAGAGCTCTTTCAGAGGCCAAGTCCCACTGGGTGCCGTAGCGTGTGTGAGAGGAAAAATGGAACGAGTACATACATAGGAAATTGGAGTGTGAGGGGCTGGCAAAGATCAGTGGGAGCAGTGGCATGCTTGTGAGAGCCGAAGGCAGCAAGAGGTGGGCACCAACAAAGTTCTGCACAAAGCATTTTGCTGTTTCTGGATTGTGTCTCTGAGAGGAGGAATGCCAAAGAATCATGATGGAAATTTCCTTCCATGATGGAAATTCACAAGTCCAATTGGTCAAGGGCAACAGGAGTGAGGAGAACACTTCCACATGCAATCCAGGCTCCCATGGCTGCCTCTTGGCCCTACATCTCTGTTGTGGGTCCCATTCAACATTCTTCCATTGCCAGGGGAATACCAATTTTTCCAACATATGTTCAATCTCATGGCAGGAGAAATGGACATTTTCTTTCTTTCTTTCTTTCTTTTTTTTTGAGGGCAGTGTCACTGGCCCTCATATGTGGGACCTGAACTGGGGCTGCTGTCTTTGTAAGCCAGTGCTTAACCACCGCGTCACTCGTCCGACCCGAGAAATGGACATTTTCAGCATCCAAACTGGCAACATCAGGTACATACAGTGTAAGACCATAGGAGGAGGGCACATAAAGTACCACGATTTTAAAAATAATACCTAAGGGCCGGCCAAGTGACGTGGTAGTTAAGTGCTGGATTGGGAAGCCAGCAGTCCCAGTTCGGGTCCCACAAATGAGGGTCAGTGACATTGTCCTCAAAAAAAAAAAATCCCTTGACGCTCTTCCATACTATACTACTCATCTCATCGCTATTTATATATTCAATTATATTTGGCATACAATATTATACAATATCAGTTTCAGGTGTTACAGTGCAGTGATCAAACCTCTACTCCACCCATGAAGTGGTCTCTCTATCAAGACATGTGACCATCTGACACACCACAAAGTATTTATAATGTTATTAATTATATTCCCCGACTGTCTTTCATATCCCTGTGGCAATATTGTAGTTACCTATTTATGCTGTCTAATATCTTCCCCTTATCCCTCATCCCCACCCGCATCCCAATTAGAAACCATCAGTTTGTCCCGTATGTCTATGAGACTGTTTCTGTTTGCTCGTTCTGTTGTTCGTACTTTGCTCGTTCATTTAGTTTTTCAGATTCCACATATAAGTGAGATAATATGGTACTTGTCTTTCTCCATCTGACCTATTTCACTTAACATAGTAGTTTATAGGTCCATTAATATCTTTGCAAATGGTATGATTTCATTCTTCTTTATAGTGGAGTAATACTCCATTGTATAAATGTACCACAGTTTCTTAATCCAGTTGTCTACTGATGGGCATTTCCGTTGTTTCCAAGTCTTGGTTATCTTAAATAGTGCTGCAATAAACATAGGGGTGCATATATTTTATCGAATTAGAGTCTTGGGTTCTTCTGGATACATACCCAAAAGTGGAATTGCAGTGTCAAAAGGTAGTTCCATTTTCAGTATTTTGAGATACCTCCATATTGATTTCCATAATGGCTGCACCAATATGCAGTCTCACTAACACTGCACTAGGTTTCCTTTTCTCCACAACCTTGGCAGCACTTGTTGTTTATTGATTTGTTGATGATTGCCGTTCTGACTAGAGTCATGTGGTATATCATTGTTGTTTTTATTTGCATTTCTGTGATGATTAATGAGGTTGAACATTTTTTCATATGCCTGTTGACCATCTGTATGTCCTCTTTAGAGAAATGCCTCTTCATATCCTCTGCACATTTTTTAATTGTTTTTTTTTGTGTTGAGTTTCATGAGTGTTTTATAAATTGTGGATATGAAACCTTTATCAGATAAATCATTGGCAAATAGCTTCTCCTATTCAGTAGAGTGCGTTTTTGTTTTATTGATGATTTTGTTTGCTGTGAAAAAACTTATATGTGTAATGTATTACCATATTTTCATTATTTCTTGAATGTCCCTTACCTGAAAGGATATATCAGTAAAAATATTACTCAGGGTAATGTCTGCAAATTTAGTCTCTCTGTTTTCTTCAAGGAGTTTTATGGTTTCAGGTCTTACATTTAAGTATTTAATCCATTTTGAGTTTGTTCTCATGTATTGTGTAAGTAGGTGGTCCATTTTCATGTTTTTGCATGTCATTCCAATTTTCCCAGCACCATTCATTAAATAGACTATCTTTACTGCACTGTAAATTCTTGCTTCCATTGTCATAGATTAAATGACCATATATGGATGGGTTTATTCCTGGGCTCTCTGTTCTATTCCATTGATCTATGTGTCTGTTTTCATACGAGTACCAAACCGTTTTGATTACTGTTGCCTTTTAGTATGAATTGATGTCAGGTAGCATGATGCCTCCTACTTTGTTTTCATTTCTCAAGATTTCCGTGGCTACTGGGATCTTTTTTTTGGTTCCATATAAATGTTAGGATTACATGTTCTATTTCTGAGAAAAATTTCCTTGGTAGTTTGGTTGGAATTGCATTGAATCTATATATTGCCTTAGGTAGTATTGACATTTTAACCTATTAGTTCTTCCTATCCATGAACATGGTATATAGTTCCATTTATTTGTATCTTCTTTGATTACTCCCCCCAGTGTCTTATAATTTACTAAGTACAGGTCTTTTACTTCTTAGTTGAATTGATTCCTAGATATTTTATTGTTTTTGAAGCAATTGTAAAAGGGATTCATTTCCTGAGTTCTTCTTCTGGTAGTTTATTATTGGTGTATACAAGTGCAACTAATTTCAGAATATTAATTGTGTATCCTGCTACTTATTAAATTCGTTTATAAGTACTGACAGTTTTTTGGTGGACCCTTTGGTTTCTCTCTCTCTAGTATCATGTCAAGTGCATATGATGACATTTTTACTTCCTCTATTCCAATTTGGATGCCTTTTATTTCATTTTCTTTTCTGATTGCTGTGGTTAGAACTTCCAGAACTATGTTAAATAGAAATGGTGGAAGTGGGCAGCCTTGTTTTGTTCCTGATCTTAAGGGGAAAACTTTTAGCCTTTCCCCATTCAGTACGAGGTTTGCTGTGGGCTTGTCATATATGGCCTTTATTATGTTGAGATGTGATCCCACTATTCCCATGGAGGCACACAGCTACTGGCCCAACACTGTCAGAAAAACTCCCAGTCTCATCCTGTCCTAATCAGCCACTTCTAGATCAGGCTGAGCAGCCCAACAGACAATCCCCAGCCCTGCAACTCTGCACGAGTAGTGCAGAGAGCAGGGACCCAAGGTTGTTTAAACACTTGTGTCTCAATGAACAGCCTGATGTAGCTGGCGCATACTCACAATGTGTTTCCCTGGCAACGTAGCACAGGTGGGGTGGAAGGTGGGGATCCAAGGCCGCGTGCACAGCGTGCACACAAAGACATACTCCTGTGCCAATTTCACCAGACCAGTGTGGTCCAGGACTTGACCCTCTATAGGAAGGCCAAACCTGACAAAACTGACAGCATTTTGTACACCGCTTGCGTACAAGCTCCACACCAGGGAAACAATGGTCCCAAAAACCTGCAGCCCATGCGCCAAAGGTGCTCAGTTCAGTCCATCCCTGTAGGCTCCTGGGCACCGCTCAAACAGCTAATCCCTCCACCAGGAACTGGGTGAGTGCTCACCAAGAAGTGAGTCCATGTGTGGGCCCCACTCATTCTCTAGCTGCCCTCACCCTCACTGAGTTGAGCAAAGAGAGTCCTCACAAATTTCTACTGCCAGCTATCACGGAACTCCTCTTCCTGGCAAAGTAACTCTGGGCTGGTGAGATCGGTGTCAGGCCAGAAGGACTCTCCCCCAATCGGAGAAGCCTCCCCACTGCTGAGGGACCCTCATGGGGTTTGCCCTCTCTTGTCTCTGCCCCTCTTACCAGACATGACCTGGCCTCCTCTTAAAGTCTCTCATTTAACGTTTCTGTTTATCTAGTGTTCAGGGGACTTCCGAGGTTGAACTCTGTATAAATTATTTGTAACTTTGGTGTAATCCTCGGAGGCAGTTGGCACAGCTGCCTTCTGTCTATTCTGCCATCTTACCTGAAACCGCTTCTATAATGCATGTAACCATTGTTCAACTAAGAAGTGATGAATGGCATGGATCTGATCAACCACATCAATGATGCTGCACTATATGAGAGGAACACATTGCAACAGTGTCCTTGCATCCCTCTTCAGATAGAAGAGGGCCAGATAAACCTCTGTGTCAGAAGACAGATGCCGTACACATAGTCGATCAAATGGTCCCAATCAGCATGTGCAAGAGTGAAAGAAACCTCATGTGAATTACATTTTTTATGTTCTAGTGAATCAAATGAGTATCCTTCCCCATGTGGTCACCTGTACTGGGGAAAAACGCCTTGAGGTAATGTAGCCTTCTTGACTTAGCTCTCTGTCAAGGTGAATAGGTCTGGAAGGACAGGGTCAGCTGAGAAGACTTCTGCTGTGCTGCTGCCCAAGAGCAGGAACAACTCGTCCTAGAATTTGTGTTGTAGGACAATTCCATTCTTTGACTCCGCAACAGGGAAGGTGTGTCTCGGCCTCAATTGCTGACCAGATAGTGGCACAGCTCTTCCCTTCCACTTTATCAAGAGATCGTCCCTGTGTTCACCAAGACAAGGAAGAAAGCATGCCTGTCTGCTGCAGTCCCGAGTCTCCAGGACTCAATATGTGCAGTGACATGGCCCAACAGGAGAGACACTTGTCAGTGTTCCTGCAATGTGTCAGTGAAAGGAAGGCGGGTATCCTGCTTGACCCACATGAGAAGGAGCCTACAAGGATGTAACCACACAGGGACTCAGATTCTTTTAGGGCACTTGAGTGGTGGGTATCCATGATGCACTATAGTAGGTGCTCCATTTGCACAGCCACACCTTGTCAGAGCTCACAGAAAACACAACGTGGGAGAACATGTGAGAGATACAGAGTAGGAAATAAGGACAGAGAGTGGGTTGACCAAGGAGAGACAGGTAGAGAGGGAGGAATGGAGAGAGAGACAGAGACAGAGAATAGGACATGCCAACAAATGTAGCCTTTTAATAAGAGGCTTATTTCCTCTTGAATATAGAAGTAGGACATGAACTTTGCAAAAATTTAGGCCACATCGTCCTTCAGCAAGATTCCTCACCACTGTCTGCACCCCAGTTCTCAGATATCCCTTTTCCAATTATATTCTGCAATGGCCAGGTAGTATCCCTGCGCTATTTTCTTGACACATTTTGTAACACAGGTAACTTATTTTTATAAACTCGTTTAAGAAAATTTATTTAATGTTAATAATTTTCAAACCAAACTACAACCAGCTTTATTTTATTTAGTTAGTTTTTTTTGAGGGCAGTGTCGCTGGCCCTCATATGTGGGACCGGAACCGGGGCCGCTGGTGTCCCAAGCAGCTCTTAACCAATGCGCCACTTGGCCGGCCCTACAACCAGCTTTAATATCAAATAGTTTACCAGGTCTGATCCTGAAAAGCATTTAGGTTAGTTTGTAATTTCTTTTTTTTTTTTCTTTTTTTTTTTAGCTGAGCCATCCTGCCACCTGTTGGCAGCTCAACGGCAACTCAGCTCGGACTGGCCTCGAACAGCTGTTGCTCAGAGCTCAGCTCGCACTCTTGAGCGAGCTCTTAACCAACTGAGCCACTCGGCCGGCCCTGTAATTTATTTCTTAATTTATATAAACATTTAATCTTTTTGAGCCAAGCAAATACACTATTGTGTTGCCGGAAAAGTCATGACATATTTTTCCTATGTTTTCGTTGAAAAAATGCGTCAAGATTTTTCAGACAACACAATAGTCACACCATCCAGACCTAGAAGCATCTTACCACAATCAAAAACCATTTCATACAGAGATCACAAATTAGCAGAATTAATAGTAACTACAGAGAACACACAAGATGTTTTACCAAGAAAACAACTGGCTGTCACAAGAGCTCTGTAACAAAGTTTAGATTTAGAAGCTTTTCCCTTTCCGAGTATCCACCTTCTGCACATGGACAGTAAGGTGTAAATAATGAGACACACCAACATGCCTCTTTACAGCTCAGGCCAGGAAGCCAAGGTCTCTCCACACGGAGTGCAGGGGATGCAGCACTCCCAGAGCCAAAGGGTCACAGAGACAGTCAGAGAAGGCACAGACCTTCATCCCTCAGGCAGTCAGGACAGTGAGGTGGAGAGGGTGTCTCAGGTCTCCCACAAAATGTGAGGCATCTCCAGCCCCAAACCCACTAATTCGTGGCCCTGGCAGATGCTACTGGACTGGAATCTGTGCAGCACTGACAGGTAAGGAAGGTGGGGAGACAAATGCCCCTTATGGGCAGAAGCACCTCAGGACATACTCCCCTGGTACCTGACATGGCCAGGCGCACTGGGAACCCCAGTTTATCTCATTAGCCACCAGGAGCAATGCGGAAAGTGGCCCATGGCAGGGACAAGAGAGGATTAGTTAGCTTCCCCGTCCCAAAGTCACGCTCCCAGGACACAGAACGAGACGGAAAGAATAAACCTGCGGATTTTAGACGGGGACCCATGGCAAAGTTTGTCTCTGCAGACGCCGGTCTGGAGAGAGCTGCTTAACTCCCCACAGGTCTGGCTCCTTCGACAGGCTTATGGGGAGCCTGTGCCTGTGTTCTGTCCCCGTGGGAGTTCCTTCTTAGGACAAAGGACACGTGAGACAGACACAGGAGAAAACGAACATCTCAGGGAGGAAAGAATAAAGAAAACCCTAGTCTCTAGGTGGGAGAAGTTTACTTCAGAAATAGTTTTTACTGTCAATGTAAATTCATTAAAGAGAAAAAGGACTCACACCACTTCTAACTTCTACCCAACCCTGCAGACAGACCAAGTACTGTAATGCACGTGGCACCTGGAATTCATATAAGCATGAAATTTCCACAGAGAGTGAGGAACTATCAGGCAACCAGGGTATTTTAGACAAAGGTGGGAGTAGGTTCTTAGATTTTAGACGTAAAAATGGGAGATTTACAGGTAATTCAGGGAAAGCTGAACACACATGGCAAGTACATTTTTGTGAGGCTCCTGCTTGGAGTCTTCCTGTCTACTGCTAAGGCGATTGTGCTCAGGTTTTTATTTGTTCTTCACCACCTTTAAGGAGGCAGGGAAACGGGGAGCCAGGCCACACAAGGGAGGGCTACGTTTTTAAAAGTGCCCCTGTTCCAATTTTCTTTTTCCTGTTTGGCTCAGCCTGGGGCAGTTGTGGGCTTTGTGGGCTGTGTTTACATTTCTGATCTGCTGCACAGAGGGCCTGGGGGAGATAATGAGACTTTCTCATTTCTATGAGACAGAAAATCAGCTTCCATTTGTGTCAAGTTTCTGATTGCTTATGAAATCCTTTAAAACCTGTTTCTACATACCAGTACTCAACATCTTATATCTTCGGAGGGATTTTTTAAATTTGCACATCTGTTGATTTTCCCTTCTACCTTTTTTTAACCTAATGTTGATATTAGCGTCTGTAAGACCCAAGGAGATGAAGAACTCATTCAAAAACTTAAGAATAGTTCAATTTCCTTATATCCGTTTGTACTAAAAATGTGGTCTTGGGGGGAAGAGTGGGGGGGAGAACTGGGTGAGGGGGGTTCTCACTTTAAGGGGAAAAAAGTATAACTATTGCACTGTGCTGTACACCTGAAGCTAATTAAAATAAATAAATTCTTTTTAAAATGTGGTCTTTCTCTAGGTACCAATAAAACAGGTGTCTGTCATGAGAGTTCTCTGAAACATTTTCCAATTTAGAAGTTTTTCACATTCCAAGGATTCACTTTCTGGCCACTGATAGTAGGATTTTAATAGATACTCAAACCAAAAAGCCTTTTTACAACTTAACCAAGGAAGCCAGAGACTTTCTGTCCCTGTGGTATTTCCTTGTCATGACAAAGGACAGAAGAGACAAAGACACACAAAAAATGACCATCTCTGGGAAGAAAGATTCAATAGAGAAAACCTTGAGTCGCCGCTGAGAAACTAGCTTCACAAATATATTTTCCTGCCAATCTGCATGTGGAGGAGAGGAAAAGGACATGCAGCGCTTCTAAATTCTCCCAAACCCCGCAGAGATAGACCGGGAAGGCTGACAGAGTGAACAAAAACACTCTCACCTCTACTGGCAGACGTTCACGAGCTCCCAGCTGCAGCAGTTTCCAGGAGCTGGCAGCGTCCCAGCCAGTGATTCCGGCAGGATCCCCAAAACTGGCGGCTTTAAAAAATCATTCTATTGCTCTCACCCTGTACGTGTGCTATCGGAGAGCGGGTCCTTGAGTCCTCACAGGAAGCCATTCCAGGATGTAGGAACAATGCCTCCCGAATAACAGCAAGCAAGCTGAGGATGTATTAAAAGAAAACTTATCCCCAAAACGCAGGAGTGGATAAGCCCAGGAGGAGAGCGACTGCACCTAAGCAAAGAAAATGTAGGATTATGTTTGAATGAGGGCGCGAAATATTCAGGGTGGAGTCACAGGTGATCCCAGGGCTTTCCCAGGGCGCGTCTTTGCTGACCACTCTTTCCCATTGGAGGGACTGTCAGGGGGACGCACAGGGTGGAGACTTTTCCCTGCCTGGAATGCTAACTATGTTATAATCCATTTCAATTAGCTGTAGCTGCACCTTTTCTGAGGAATGATCTCATCTCCTCTTTTTTGTTTCCCTCACATCTTCCTTTCCTTTCCTCCACCCCCTCCCAGTGGCCCTGTCTCTCTACCTGTAATAAAGAATTCTTCTAGCTGAGTTAATCATCAAATTGCTATAATCAGATTAATAAGATTAAATCGAATTTTAACATATACGTATGGGGAATTTACATACACGTAAATATTCCACAGACAGTGAGGTCAGATTGGGGGCTTCACAGGTACTTTAGGAAGAGTGGCACACTCACGGAAGGGAAATTGGTGTTCGTCGACCCAGGAAATAATGGGACACAGGGAAACGGGTTGTCTACAGTCTCTGCTTGGAGTCTTCCAGCCTTATGCTAAAGGGATTATGGTAAGGTTCCCCCCTAAACCACGTTTTCCCACCTACATCTCCTAAGTGGGAAAAGAGGGAGGGTCAAAGCCTATTTTTAACTCTTTTGTTTCTTACCAACCAACTAAATGTCAATATGCCCAAAGTCAAGACTTTTGTTCCTCTTCATTCCCACCTTTGAAACCGTAAGAAAAGTTCCATATCCAGAAGTTAAACTGGTAGATTGTTCCATATTTCATTGACTTAATCACTCAGTCCTGAAAATAAGTTTAGTTCCATCGAATCTTATATCATGACATAGTGTTATAGATATACTCCCAAGTTTCACCTTCTATTAAATATCTGATTACCTGCTTATGTGGGGGAGGAAGAAACTGTCCTCTACCCTGATGCAGCCTCTGGCTGCTCCAATAATCAAATAGATGTGAGCAGATCAGCAAGAGAAAATAAGCAGATTTAATACACACATATGGGAACCCCGCACATAGGAGAGAGTCAGAGACCCCACCTGCAGGAGAGCTAGGGAGCTAGAAAGGGAACGTGGGTACATAGACATGCTGAGCTAGGGATGCTGTAAGGTCCCTTGGGGGCTTGAAAGGTTCACTGACGGGTGATGACAAGGGCAGATGTTTCATGAATATCTTGAACCTAGACAGACTGACAGACGTGACTGAGACCAAAGGAGAAGGTCAGACAGGGACAGAAATAGACAGAGATTGTGGGGTGTGGGGTGCTGAGCCGCTGCCAGCCCAGGGTTGCTGACTGTGTGCGTGGCCTATGGGTTTGGGGTCCCTTGAGGGGTCATTCGCTGACTGCACTGTTTTCCCAGGTCTTCCACATATGCCTTTAGGCCCCCCAGGACTGAAGTTCCCACACCAGGCCAGCCCTCTGGACCTGAGAGTGGACCCAGGATTAGATGAGACATCGTCTGCCAGGGTAGAGATGACAGACTCTACCCCGAACCATCCAGACAGGTCCAGCTACCACAGCTGTGCAGGGGGGAAGCTGTACCAGCAAAGCTGCCCGAGAAGCTACCCCTGGCAAATGCTGCACCTGGGGTGGAGTCCCCCAGGCCCCTTCAACCCCAGCGCCCAGGCCAGGGCCCGGAATCCCACCACAGCCCACCTACCCAGCTCTTCCTGGGGCTGCAGTCTGGCCCCTGCAGGCCTCCTGTGGTCTTTTCACACCCAAGCTTTCTGCTCTCGGGCCTGGGTTCCTTTTGGTCTTGTCCTCTTGGGCTGCCTCTTTTACATGAAAAGTAAGTCTTTGCTTTGCAGCCCATTGCCCCATTCCCCCCACACACACACAATGTGGCTACTTACAGAGGCTCTCTAATCACAGTATGGGTTCAAAAACTGCGCTGGAGAATGTAGGCAGCAAGGAGGGGAGGGTGGCATAAGGCAGCACAGGTAAGAGCCTGGCGAGAAGGCAGTTAATTTAGGTGTGCCGAGTTTCACCTCCAGGGGTCCACATTACAGGACACAGATGACAGCATCTAAAGCGTAGCCCCAGGTATGACACTTTGGCTCAGAAGTCTTAGGAAAGAAGAGCTTACCCTGACCTCCACTCAGGTGTTATTCCCTAGAGGAACACGAGGTGGAAGCAGAGAATGAGTTTTCCTGGTGACCTCTATTCAGGTGTTATTCCCGAGATGCACACGAGGTGGCAGCAGAGAATGACTTCGTGGTGGCCTGCCCCTGGTGTTATTCCCGAGGTGCACACGAGGTGGCAGCAGAGAATCACATTTCTTGGTGAACTGTAAATGGTGTTATTCCCGACGTGCACACGAGGTGGCAGCAGAGAATCACATTTCCTGGTGAACTGTACATGGTGTTATTCCCAAGATGCACATGAGGTGGCAGCAGAGAATGACTTTTCCTGGTGGCCTGCACATGGTGTTATTCCCGACGTGCACACGAGGTGGCAGCAGAGAATCAGATTTCCTGGTGAACTGTACATGGTGTTATTCCCGAGTTGCACACGAGGTGGCAGCAGAGAGCGTTTTCCCACCCACTGGCCTTACTGTGAGGATCCAGGCTTCTGTGACTGAGCTCACTGTGAGATAAACCTGTTTCAGGCCCTTCACAGGCCTCAGCTCACCTACTGCTCCCATTTTCCAGATGAGGCAGAGACAGTTATTATCTCCATTACACAGGTATTTAAAACGAAGACTGATTCTAACACAGTTCTGAGTCCAGAGCATAGCCTGAAATGGGCCCACATGGGCCAGCAGAGCTTGCAAACACAGGATCCTGGACAGAGTGATCCAAGCAGTCCTGCAGGGTTGGGTGGAATCCTGGTCGTTCTATTTGAAGGGAATCTGCACGTGACCTCATGGTCCAGCCTGCCATGCACTTACCCAGGCTGGTTTTGGGTAGGACTTGGGCAGGCAGCTGGAGACGCAGACAGCTGGGGAGGGAAGAGGTGGCCTGGTCATTCACTGGAGGACAAACAGCACCAGAGCCCTAAGACATGGACTCCCCCACTTCTGTGCCCAGCCTGTGCTCGGGGCTTTTAAAATCTGTTCCTCCTCACCTGAGAGAACGGCTCCGCTTCTGCCCGTGTTCCCTTCCTCTGAGGTCACAGCTTTAGACAAGAGTTTCCTGGACTCTCAGAATGGAGACTGTGGGGGGCACTTTCCTTATGGGGGATGCCTGAGCCCCAGACAGGGCAGAGCTGACTCTTGTCCCCTTAAAGTACTAGCTGTGTGACTTTGGGAAAAGACATGGAAACTCAGTCTCCTGGCCTGCCATGTAGGGATAACCGCTCCCTCTCAGGGCAACTATTAGGGGTCAGTTAGGTGATGCAGGCCAGCTCCTGCCCAACATGGGATCAGCCCTCACTCCCTCTCCCTCTTCCTTTCTTAGTCCTTTTTCTACCTTCTGTGGGCTGGAAGGATCAAGAGTTTAGCAAATCATCTCCTTGTGGCAGAGTGAGCTCTCCTGTCACTGTCCACACAGCCAAATTCCCCTGAGTGTTGACTCCGGCATCTGTGCCAGCTTTGTCTTCAGGACAGCGTTCCCCACAGCCCCTCCTGGCGTCCACATTCCTGCTCCTCCCCAAACTCATGGTCCCCACCTCAGCTCAGGCCAGCAGCGCCTCTCTCAGTCTTCTCACTGATCTCCCTGCTTCCCGTCCCTCTCTCGTCCAGTGAAACCTCCACAATGACCAGCTTGATCTTTCTGAGTGAGGGATCTAACCCTGACACTTTCTGTGCTTAGGGATTACCAACAGCTTCCTCTTAGGAAAGGGAATAAAGTCTCTGTCATCAGCACCCTGTTGAGACTTCACTGGGCCTGTTTCTTCTCCTGGTCTCACTTCCTGTCATAACAACCCAGTTCGGTCACCATGTACCCCAGGTGTCAGCATTAACCTGTTTGATTGGATGACCAGTGAGGGCTTTAACAGATAGAAGTGCCAGCACTGAGGCTGAGCCTGAATGCAGGAAACTGAATAAAATACAGACTCTAGTGAATAATAATGCATGAATATTTGTTCATTAATTATAGCAATTATGTAAAAACGAGAAAGACAGTAAAACTGAAATAAAGAAACCCATTGCATCACACTGACAACCTAGAAGAAGCGGGTGATTTCCTAGTAAAAGCAAACATTACTGAAATTGACCCTAACATAAGGAAAATATAAACAGTGAAATTCTCCATCCAGAACCTTTTCTCCCTGCTGGTTCTCTTATCATTGGAAAGGGGACAGAACTGTTCAGCAGCTGCCCAAAGGTCTGATCCCGCCCAGTGTCCTCATGTTCCCCAGTCGAACCACCCAATGAGGACACAGAGCAGAGGGCAACTCAGGGATTATTGATCCTGATCAGCCAGCCAGAACTTCTTTGATTTCAAGGACCTGGACAAACTGAAGTAAAATAAATTACTGATTCTTTTATTGCAAAACTAAATTAAGGGCCAGCCAAGGGGTGCATTGGTTAAGAGCTGGATTTGGGATGCCAGAGGCGCCGGTTTGGATCCCACATATGAGGGCCAGTGATACTGACCTCTACAGCTGACAACATCTCCACCTGGAGCTGGGCTGTGCGAGCCCCGGTGACGGTTTAGGCTGCAGCCGCTGCTGCGGTAGGCTGCCATAGGCTACAGTGAGTGGCCAGCAGCCAGATTGAGCAGCCAATAGCCACGGCGAGTGACATCCAGAGGCCGGTGACTCATCTGCCTCATCCAGGAAAGCACAATGACGATACCAATATGGGTCAGTGAAGCAACATCCTCTGCAAGTAGACTAAAGAACAAAAAGACAGCAACTTGTCTGTTCCCCTTCCCCGATTCCCCAATGCTGTTCCCCTCCCCCAATTCCCCAAGAAAATCTTTAAAAAACAAAAAGTGTGAGCTGAGCTCTGAGCAACAGCAGTTTGATGCCCAGCCCGAGGTGAGCTGCAGCTAAGCTGTCAACAGGTGGCAGGATGGCTCAGCAAATAAATAAATAAATAAATAAATAAATAAATAAATAAATAAATAAATAAAATGTACTTCCTAATGAATAGAGGCAAAAGCAGATGGCTTTTCAAACCGATCGAAGCCCCAAATCTGTAGAATCTCTATTCCCTTGCCATCCATCTCTTAAATTCATTTCATTCTTGGAGTAACTTGCCAATGGCAACCAATAGCTAGTTACACACATCATTAATTTCATTGTTTTTACCTTATTCCCGTACAGCTGCTGAGACACTGGCAATGTAGCTAAGAACACAGTTAACTAAATCAACAGTTTTCAATTCTTGCCATGTAACAGGAAAGCCAGTTCCACAGATTTCCTCAGTGAGTGCTTAATGAATGGATGAGTGTTAAAATGTGTTTTTTGTTTGTTTGTTTGTTTTTTTGTTTTTGTTTTTTTCTTGGGGGCAGTGTCACTGGCCCTCATATGTGGGACCAAACCGGGGCCACTGGCATCCCAGGCCCTGGATGAGAGTTAAGAAGACATTTTGACTCCCCGTGCCCCTATAGCCCCTATAGCTTTGGAGACGGTGATGCTGGGGTTTTTACATTCCTCAGTGCTCTCTAATTCCCCCAGAGTCCATGATGGCCCACACCAGCAGGCCTGCCTGCTGCGATCCTTAGGGGCACTGGAAAACCTTTCCCATTTCTCAGTGGACAGATGTAGGGACTGCAGATGAGAGCTACGAGGAGTATTCCTCACCTAAAATGTAGAGCTGGAAAGGCAAGTTTCCATTCCCTTTGTGTAGACATCAGGAAGAGCCAGCCAAGCCTGGCTGTCCAGGTCAAAGGATGGCCAACAGCCTCTCCTTCTACGTGCTGGGTCATAGGACTTGGGAAGCCAGCCTTCCTGGTGTGCAGCTCGTCCTATCCAGTTTTGCTTTCCGGGTAGGACAAGGACTGAAAAATGCCCTCAAAGCCTCCTCCATTGGGAAAAGTCTGCTGCTCATTGAGTCATGAAATGTGCTGAAGGTGACGCAAGGAGTGAGAGACATCACACAGCGTACATCAGGGACAGAAAGGCTCACGTGGGCTTGTTATAGACTCGATAGGGAGAGATATCTGAGGCATTCGGGGACATCTTGCAAGCCCAGGTGCTGCATTGGGTCCCATTTGCCCTCACGGCTTACAGGGCTTTCTGCTCCGCAGCTGTCCACTGCCAAAGCAGCCGGCGAAGGGCTCACCACCCTACTCCTCCTGCCCGCTTCTCAGAGGCCAATGACCCTTGCCCTCTCTGCCCCAGGACTTCCCTTCTCCTCTGACCCGAGGCACCCCAAGCTGCAAAGAAGCTGCCCGCAATCCAAGGCTCCTGGCCAGCTGACACTGCCACAGCACGGCTCGCCTTCAGCTAGCCCACACATCCTCGCCGCAAGGTTTCCTGAGGAGAGACGCACTCCTCTGAGGTACCGCTCATGCTACTTGCCCCACACTTAAGCAAGGTACTGCACCAGGCTTTACAACTTAGCCTCTCCATGTGATATACACTGAGGAACGCCATCTCTTACACTGGGGCTCCCGTGGGAAGAATCACTCCCACGCCTCAGCTTGGCAGAAGCATTGCAGCACGATACGCCTCTCCACGTAGCGTTCCACTTTGCCTTTCCCTGGCACAGATGAGGCTCCAGAGGCACAGAGGGTTTCCCATGAGGCCGATCCTTCTGGAGGGAAGCGACCTCTCCCTGGCATGCCTCCCTTGCCCCAGTTCCTGGAGCAGAGAGCCGAAGAGTGTCACTAATGGCCCTGACCCTGGACACTGTCTTTCCCTGGCCCACGGTGGCTACATACAGGAAGAAAGGCCAGGGCCCTGGCAGCCTCCTGCAGGTGCAGTGCCACACCTCACAGATGCATTTCCCACACACGGACTTAGACGGTGACCGCTGTGGCAGGGGTGGGAAGGCCTGTAATAGTTTAGCATTCTCATCCCCCCTCAGGGGGCCTGAGATCCCTACCTCAGGAAGTCACCTGTCTTGTGTCTTGTTAGCATATGCCCACCACTCAAGAGAAAACCTATTTTAAGTACGGCACAAGAAATAGGAACTGCAGGGTAGCAGGCAAACCTGATGCCATGCTTGCAGGGACTGCAGCCTGTTTCCTTAACCTGCTTACACGACAAGCCTCCAAAACAGCAGCCTGTCTCTTCTTGCCTCCTGCCCCCACAGACTGTGGCCCACAAGGAACTACCTACACCTCTCGGCAAGCGCACCTCCTGCTATACCCTGGTCTCCACATGCACAACCCTGCCTCTGTCCCGAACACAGCTCATTCCACAGGCAACACATTCCACTCCACCTGAGGAGGATGCACGCCCATTACCATCCCACAGGCCCTCCTACACATGACACAGACACAGCGATGCTGCTCAGTTTCTTCATGTCTCTTTGGGGTCACTCCACAGAGCTGGTGAAAATGCTCTGAATTGGCCATGGGAGACCTTTGCTCACATCTCTGTTGGACAAAAGAGCCAGGTGGACTCATCACTCCATCTCTCGCATGTGCAGACGCTCCGAGACCTTCTACTTGGCCAGGTTTCATGCTGCAACCTCTTCATCTCAGGATCTGGAGTGCCTCTGACAAGTACACACGACAAGCAAGCACACACTCACCTGAGTAAACCCAAAGTAGTCCGTGTGCGACCAAGTGACAGACCCACGGATTGGCTCAGCAGGCAGAGTGACTTGCCCTTTTGGGGCCCTGTGTCCTTCTTCCCCCAGGGTTTGAAATAGAGTGATGGAGATACTGTGTTCCATTGCCACGATCACAGGCTGGGCTGTGGGGGCCTGATGGGTGGACGTGAAATTTCCAAAGGAGTCACATTCTCCAGTCGGAAAAAGGGAAAGGGCTCCAGGGGGTGGGTCTCTGCCTGCAAAGCATGGGAGGCGGCCTCATTGCATGCAAGGTGAATGAGTTGCAGGGGGCTTCACGGAAGGCCTGACAGTGCCAAGGAGGCACCTTGGGAAATGCCACCAAGAACATCGCTTCCCTCTCCATGTCCTGAAACATAAGCCTGACAGCTTGGCTGGGTTGACCTCTCTCGCTTCCACACACCCCGAGTGCACTGAAGCCCTCCAGCTTCCTTGGCTAGCCTCTCACCCACTCCCTGGGGGACCTCAGGCTGCTCCCATTCTCTTCTGAGACTGCCTTTACCCGATTCTTTCTGCCACCAGGTATCCACTGCCCCACACCCCAGAGCCCGAGGGCTCCTCACCAACACAGCTTCCTCTCAGGTCCCTCCTCTGGGGTCGGGTCTCTCGGGTCGTACTGCAGGGGATTGGGCCACAGGTCCTCGCTGATGATCTGCCAGGAGAAACAACGCAGTCGGCTCAGGACGGGGCCAGGCCCAGTCCGTGCACCTGGGGCTTCTGTCATACCCATTTCTGACCATGGCCAGAGGGCCACACTTCAGCTATCTTGCTCGATCCTGGACAGTTGTGGTCAGACAACCAGTTGAAGAAGTTCAGGCCGGTGCTGTCATGCCTGCAACTGCTGCACCCACGTTCATAATCCCAGAACCAGCGCACTCAAGTGGAATGAAAAGCCCTAGACCCTGGGGGAAGAGAGGAAGAACATGAGGGACACGCTGCCCCAGGACCCATGCCTTGCCCCTTGTGCCCACCCGGCCCCCATTCTGAGAGCTCCACTTACCAGCTAGGTTAACGTGATACTCCTTGATCACTTCATTCAGGAAGTAGGGGTTACTCTGAAAGAAAAACTTCAACTGGCAGTGATGTCTGGGCTGGCTCAACTCCTGCAACTGCCACATCCAAGAGGTCGAGAAACGTGACATGTCTTTTAGCTTGTTGAGCTTGCCCAGTCACCAGAATTGGGCACCACACATCCCATCCTCTGCTACACACTACCACAACCAGCCACGCCACAGCCCTGCTCACGCCGGTGCCATGCCCTACAAACCATCTCACCTCCAAATGGGTCATGTAGCTAAGTACATCTTCATCTTGGTCACCCATCAAGGCTGACAGGAGGGGGTGGGTCAGAATCTGCTTTCTGGTAAAGGAGGCTTCAGGCTGTACAAGTCAGAGCCAGAAGCAGCCTAGCCTCCATGGGGTAAAGGAGGTACCACGGCGGCACATTGTGGCAAGCTGTGAACTGCCACCCGCCCACCCCCTCAGACCTGCCATCCATCACATCTGCCCAGGACGGGGCGGTCCCATGGTGCAGGTTCATCTGATGCTGCCTGTGAGGACATGGGGAGGGCCTGCGTCCTGACTTGGCCCCGGTCTGAACCTGACCTGTGTGTGCCCACCGCACAAAAACCATGGCTTTATGATGTCTCTGCTGTGTCCAGGTTCCCCGAGGGTGGTATGTTGGTTGCACAGCTAATTGAGGTACGTGCTTGCACATCGGGATACCCAGTCAGGTTTGGAGCTCTGCCAGGCTCACACCTTGCAGTGTGAGAGTGCACATGTTTGCGAGGCTGCGGGTGGGTGGCTGGGTGGAAGCTGTGTGGAAGCAGCACTGGAGCCGGCCCCTGAGCTCAGCTAGCGGAGCGCTGAATTGGCAAGGAGAGTGCAATCATACCGCTTAACCAGAAACACGCACAACCTGTGCTATGGCGCTGGGCTATGGAAAATTACAGGCACACAGAGTGCTCTGGAGGAGTGTGTGGGCTCCATTTCGGCTGGGACTGTCCAGGACACGGGGCCTTTGAATTTCTGCCATCAGTGAGGTAGGCCCATACATGTTGCATAGGCACACTGCCTTACACCATTTGCTCTTTGGCCCAGGAAAGTGTGCACAGGGGGTCTGAATGTCAAAAACACTGACCCTGGCTTTCTGGTACAGACACCTAGAGGACTGTCCTGGTCCCCATACACCTGCCCCATGATGAGCCTTTGGAGCACCCAGGCCCTTCCCTCAGCCCTGACCCCGCATGGACATGGCCCTTGCCTTGCCCCCGCTGCCCTACCTGTCGTCCCACTCAGCAACAAAACCAAGGAGACACCTGTAAGGATACGGCTTTGGCCCAGAAGCCGGGGATGAGCTGGATAATGTTCTTTCTGTGCTCCAGGTGCGGCTGTCTCCTCTGATGGATCTGGCGCCTCAGCCGACAGTAGGCCCTATGGTCTCGGGCCTTCAGAGCCCTCAGCTGTAACTGAACGGCTTCCAGTGCCTCCAGTGGGGATCGGAAGCTGGTCCCAGACCGCCTGTGCTGTGCCAACTGGGGCTGCATGGCCTTCTCCTCCAGTACAGGAGCCTGGAGCTCCTCCTCGCTGTCAGCAGCCTGTCCCTCGTTCAGCCTGTCCTCCATCAGCCCACATTCCTCCACAGGCTTCACCGGCAACTCATCCTCCAGACACTCCTGGGTCACCACAACCTCTTCCGCCCCCACATGCATCATGTCCTCTAAAATCAGCACTGCCTCCTGCTGCCAATCCATGGCGTCTCTTTCCGGCACCGCCTCCTTCAACCTCTCGCCTGCTGCAGCCTGCAGGGTCCCCATGTATCCAGCATGACCTGGAGACGCACAGGCCCCTGCCTCCTGAACGTGCCCTCCCACATCCCAACCGCCCGACTATGTCCGGGTCTCCTGACCTTGCCCGCACCCGGCCTCACTCGCCATGTGGCCCTGGCCCCAGCGGTGCAGCTCTCAAGGAGCGGGTCCTGGAAGCGCACATCTCTAGAGCCGACCGGGTCGCCTTCGAGGATGCTGTCCAGGAGCTGGACTTCTCGGTTTGGCCTCCAGTGCTCCCCTAGGCAGGGCGCATGCACAACCTGCCGGCCCCGCCCCCTAGCCCCCCCCCAGGGACTCTGCTGGAAGCCTGCCACAGCCAGGCTCCCTCAGCTCGCCCACGCCTCCACCTACCGGAGAGAGGACAGGGGCACGGGACTCCACCCCTTCCTCGCTGAGGGCCGCCTATCTACCCTGCTGCCTGATTCCCGCCTGAGTCTCTGCCAGGCTTCTGCCTCAGCCTCACCGCAATCCCTCCTCACAATGCACAGCCCCGCCCTCTCCAGTGACTGGCCTGTAGGGAGCTCACAGAACGGGGCCTTTCCTGGACATGAGCGCCACCTGCTGGGACACTTGGTGTCAGGCAGCACTTCCCTCTACCAAATCACAGTCTTGTAGCACTCATCACTTTCATCCACAGGGAGCTCTCATGAAATAGCACAGGGGATACGGCCTGGTCAGCGCAGGATATCCCTGGAACGGGCATATCTGAGAACGGGACTGCACACAGTGGCAAGAACTCTGGCTCAAGGGTGGTGTAGCCTTAATATTTGTGGAGTTGTGCTCCTGTGTTCAAGAGAAAATAAGCCCATCATTCTAGGCTCAATCTGTTGGTCTCTCTCTCTCTCTCTCTCTCTCTCTCTCTCTCTCTCTCTCTCTCTCTCTCTCTCTCTCTCTCTCTCTGTCGCCCTACCTATTCATCTCTATCTCAATCTATGTCTGTATATCTCTCTGTCTCTATGTCACTCTCTCTCTGTCTCTACTTCTAGCTGTATCTATCTCTTTGTCTCTCTCAAAGTTGGTCTCTGTCTCTCTGTCTGTCTCTGTCTCTCTGTCTCTCTGTCTCTCTCTCTCTCTCTCTCTGTCTCTCTCTCTTACTACTTATGCACCTGGTCAGTCCCTACTTCTACACCAGGATTTCTAATACTCTAGTCCTATGAGACACACTAGATCAGCACCCATAACTGCTCTTCCAACTCTAGTAATTCAAGAAATGCCTCTCTGAAACTTCGCACGTGCCTGCTGCTATTCTACATGTTGAACCCTCACAAAAACTCTGATTGGTATGTTATCATGGCTATTTCACAGATAGGAAAAAATGAGGGAGGCTAGACTAAATTACTTGCTCGTTGTCTTACAACTGGAAGAGCTCACACACCAAGACTGTCTGGCTTCAGAGTTCAGTGTTCATATCTATTTCATCTGGCAGCATCTTACCTCTTAAAACCGTGTGAGTGCCCCCAAGGAGAGGTTCAGTGTCTAATTCCTGCCCCCTATTCCCTGGCTACACAGCACAATACCTGATACACAGGGTCACCGATTAAATAAATAGTGAACATACAAATCAGAAATGGGATCCAAGAAAAATTCATCAGGAGGCAGGGGGATGCTCCAAGGTACCAGGAAGTCACTAAGGAAATCCTCGGTGAGGGACCCAGTATAGGTGCTGACATGCACATAGTTATTGAGCTCGGTAATGCAGTGCTGTGATACTTCAGCCTGGTTTTTACCAATGGCCTCCCCTCTCAGGTAGAACTACAATGAGTGTGCACATAGAAAACAAGGGAAATGTATGCAGAGTACAGGCTTGTTGGTGCCTGGGAGTTTAAAAGAGAGGCAGAAAGATGTACCTGACAGGAAAGGTTGCCCACTGGGCAGTGCCCTGGTCATGCAGAGTGTCAAGTTGGACCCCACCACGGATGATATCTTGGCAATCTCTACACCTAGACACCAGAGTCCTGACACCTGGATACTGGATATCTGGAGGTGCTTCCTGGACTCATAGCCAAGCACATACCTGACACATTATAGGAGACTCTGGGTCAAGACTTGGTTCACCCAACCCCGTCTTCCCTGTGGCCATTCCCAGCTTACATTCCAAGGCTTAGTTAGGCACAATTACAGCGGACAGGAGTAAAGATCCTCATCTATATTGGTTTCACTCTCTCTTTGGGCCATTCCCTAGAAATGGAGGGGGACTCGCACTTTCAGGGAGACAGCAGCAATGGACCTGTGACAGGTAACAGACATTGTAGGGCACTTCTCCGCCAACCACCTTACAAGACCACGTACAAGACTCCAGGGAGAACACGCTCACACTGCTTGGTCTGCAGGGAACTTGGAGCATCACAGAATAGGCAGAGGTGCAGTTAGAACTTGGTTTTGAATCAAGCCCATAGACAATGTTTCTTGGATGGTGGCAAGCTGCACACGTGAAGGGTTGGAGGTGCTCCAGATACGATAGGCTTCTCTTTTTATTAGTAGCGACTCTGGAAAAGAGAAGGACTTGAGCACTACTATCACCATTTGAAAGATGACAAAGATAAAGGAGATGTGCTCACTACTAGGGCTGCTCAGAAGGGTTGACACATGAGGCTGAGCTCTAACACTTTAGGCCTTAAATTCTGAGTGAGCTGACATTGGCTAGGTCCTGAAGTTGGGCTCCAGTTCTCTGACCAATGATGTCAGGCTACATGAATGCTGCATAGATTCTGAGAAGTGGATCAACATGATGGGGGCCTGTGATTGGAGGGGATCTCTGATAACAATGTGGGGTCCTATGATGCTGAAAGCAGAAGCCGAGGACATCTAAAGTCATGATGGCAGGGACCTTGAATAGGTTCTGAGGCAGACTATGAAGCATGATGTAGAAGTAAGGGATCTTCAGAGAAGCACAGCAGTCAATTCATATCTGAATGCATTCAGGGCCCAAGGAGAAGCTCAGAAGATGCTGAACGGGGAGTTTAGGACTATAATCTGATAGGGTTATAAGGGTAGAGGCAGGTGGGAGGGCTTGTGGATGTGGGGAAAGATCTTTGATGTTGTGTTACATGTCCAAACATTTCTTGCCCCATATCTGGTCCCGTCAGAGATTCTGAGGAAAGATACTTGGAAGTAAAATGAAGGCTACACTGACTGGGACAATGAAAAAAAGTGTATTCTCCAAAAGTAGACTTTGGGCATGTGATTGAAGGACAGTGTTGGACGCACAGCAGCTTCTGATGGAAGATGTTAAGGATTTAAGAGAGGTGGGGTATTGAGTACAAATACTGGGCCCATGGATGTCTCTGAATGTAATGCAGTAAGGAAGAAGTATTTAAGGGCATGTACCTTAAGTCTTACCTAAAGGAAAGTGGGGGAGGTTTTCTCAATAGAAATGCACACTCCAGAGTGATGTCTGAAGAGGCTACAGTCAGAAAGAGATGTGACCAGGGGTCTCCTGCAGGGAGCCAGGCCCACACAGTTTTCCACAGGGTCTTGTCCCTCTCTGAGCTTGGAAAAATACTGTGGGAGCAGGGATCTAGGAAGGGAGTGGTCTCTGAAGTAAAATGTTAAAAAAGAAACAAAACTTTTTCTGGTAGGAGGTAAATGCCAAAGAGACCATCATGTTGTCAGGCCTATCTTGCCAACTGTGAGCACATACACCAGGGTACTGAAAGATAATTTCAGTTTAAGATCTGTGGGAGGAGGAGTGAAGAGAAAACAAGCTGCTGAATTGGAGATTTATCGTGTGGGCAAGTGAAGGCCACAAGCCTAAGTCCCTGTGAACATGGTGTGAAGGTAGCCTGTGAACCTGCAGTTCCCAGTTGCTGTGGCTTAGGCAGCTACACCTATACCCTTTCTCTTGGGTGGCAGGCACATGCTGACATGACACAAGACTGGTGGCTACCTGAGGTTGGGGTCACAGGCCCCCAGAGGGGCTATTGGAATGCTAAACTAATACAGGCCCTTCCTACCTCTGCTACAGGGGATGTCTTTTAAGTCACTGTGCAGGAAAGGCAGCTGTGAGGTGTGACAGTCCACTTGCATAATGCTGCCAGGGTCTCTACCTGACCTCCTATACAAGGGACTGGGACAGGGAAAGATAGAGTGTCACTGGTCAGGGCCAGTAGTGACACTGTTGGGCTTCCTGCTCTGGGAACTGTGGCAAGGGGAGCATGCCAGGGAAAGGTCATTTCCCTCCAGAGGGGATGGCCTCATGTGAAATCCTTTGTGTCTCCGCTGTCTCATTTGTGCCAGTGAATTGCAAAGTGGCCACACCAAGGAGGGAGCGGTGTCGTGATGAAATTCTTATGAGCCCTGTGAGCAATTCTTCCCCAGTGGCCCCAATGTAATAAATGGCTTTACTCAGTGTATGTCATATCATGTAGATAGGATAAGGACTTCACCCAAGCTCTGATAACTTCCCAGTGTGCAGGCAAATAGCATGAGTGGTACCCCAATGGAGTGTTCCTATCCTCAGGAAACATTCCTGTGAGGATATGTGGGGCTGAAGGGTAGCCATGTGCTGTGGCAGTTTCAGCTTCCCAGGACCCTTTGATTTAGGATAGGTTCCTTTCACGGTAGGGTGCCTCTGGCAGAGGAGAAGGGAAGTCCTGGGGCAGAGAGAGCAGGGGATGCAGGCGGGAGGAGTAAGTTTTTGAGCACCTAGCCTGCTCCTTTTGGAGTGGACAACTGCAGTGCAGAAAGTCCTGTAATCCATGTGGGTGGATAGGAACTTAATGCTGCACCTGGCTGCGGGGGACCAGCCTCCGCTGACCAGGGCTCAAGAAGGTGGACACGGCGTCGGTGGATGAAAGACAGAAACCTCTTGTTGCAGTTCAGACAGAAAATGGAGAGAGAGCTCTCCGGTTTATTTCTTACAGGCTTTATCTACATTTTTCATTTTTGGGTACGTGCAAGGGTACGTGTAGCATAGCAGGAAAAATATGCATTACCTCAGTGAAAAGTAGATCATTAACTATTTACCAGAAACCTAAAGGTCAATGAAACCTTAGGGAGTCAGTTTCTCAAGACAATTATTCTCCAGTAACCCAGATAGCCATCTTTCTTTTGTGTCCCAAGGAACTGGCCGTTCTCACCACATACCTCAGTAAGTAGTAAGCACCCTCCAGGTGTAGAAAGAAACAATAGGAGCAGAAAAACAAGTTTATGCTTCACCAAGCCCACTAAAGCCAGCTTGCAAGCCCTCAATATTGGGGGCCATGGCCCTCAACTTCTCCCCCGTTTTTATTATTTAAAAGCACGCCTGTGACCCCAGGCGGCCGCGAGTGACAGTGCCTGTCTTAGGTGTCCCCCTAATGAAGTAACAACCCGTCATTGGCACTCGATCCTCTGGCGATCAAGCCCTGTCCTAGGTTAGTTACATTCAAGGAGGTCCTTACCCGTCTCTGGCTAGCCTGTCCTCGCTGAAGCTTAGGGGTAGTGGGGCTAAGAAGCAGGTGGCTAAACTTGAGGCTTTGCCTTAAGTTTGATCTCATGAATATTGGCTTGGACGTCCAACATCTGTTTGAGAAAACATTTAATGAGGATGGGGAGTAGGCACAGAACCAAACAGACACAAATGCCCAATGCAAGGAACGTCACAACAGAATGACCAATATTAGGCATAGAAGGCAAGGCATGTTTTCATCATATCAACAAACTCAGAGGCAGCTTGGGCTGCATCAAATTGTAAGGGCTCAGCTTTTCTCATATTTTGTATCTCATCATGAAGTCGAAACATATCTAAAGACAGATTAGCATTATGCCAAATTCCTTGAAGATGTAGAAGAACTCTATTCCAATCATGTTGACTACTATTGTACATTTTTGGGGTTACACAAATCCAATGATATTCTGAATGACATTCTAATTGAGATCTAACCTTTATGCTTTGAATTTCATTACCAACATATTGAACTGTATCATATAAAGCATTTACCTTCTGTTCTAATTTTTCATTTATAATTTCTTGAGTCCCTAAGGCCAAAGTGACATTTTTAGATAATTCATTAACATAGTGGGCATTCTGAACAGTCTGAGAGAGGGCCACTGCAGCAGTGGCAGCAGTTGCAATAACAGTTACAAGAGCGGCAATTCCAGCAATTAAAAGCCCTATAAATCTTTTTGGTCTATCCAAAGCATATTCAATCTCTTTAAATAATTGCAAGCTTCTCTCAGCATACCAAGGTCCGGAAACATTAACAGGAAGCATAACAAAAGATGGTTGATTAAGTATCATAACACGGGTCCCAAGGGGTACCCAAGAAACACAATTTGTTAAAGTACAATTATAACAAGACACATTAAATCTTAAACCATTAAAAGGAATAGACAAGTTTCCAATCATGAGTACCTAAGGAGAGGGAACACAGGCGGATACATTGACAGAGCAAATAGCTGAAGTACAGGGAGTATCTGGTCTACAAACAGTCACAGTTTGGAGGTTCTCACCCATTGTCCCTGCAAGTTTCCAAAGGGAGTTCTGCTGGCATTGTGTGTCTGACTTGCACATTCCAGAGGCCAGTCCCTTGTCCAACTCGTTTTGTTATTTTGAAACCAGTCCAGAGTATACCGATTCAATCCAGGAATATTGTATCTCACTGGCATGTTGCTATGGCACATTCTCCAGGGGACAGCTTCGGTGTTCATAGACCGGGATTTCTGTGCTCTCCCAGACGGAGGGATGGAGGATGAGAACTGGGTGGCCGAGCAGAAGGCCTACTCCGGAGCAGTGGAGAAGGGAGGGGCGTCAGTGGCCTGGGGACTGTCTGGGCTTCAGCGGCCCGGGCACGGCAGGGGGCTGCTAAGGTGGCTGCTGTGGCAGTGTGAGCACCAGGAGGCGGCGGCTGCGGCGTGGGCAGATCAAAGGATCTGGAATCCAAACTGGAGTGTCTGTGTCCTGAGGAAATACTCAAGCATACCCTCTTCCCCTGGGTTAACAGTATGTCTGGTCCCTTTCAGGTACCAGTTAACAGCTCCTTCCATTTTACTAAAGCCCTCGGCTGACACAGGTCAGAGTTTTAATGTCTATACATAGATGAGTGTTCTGATGTATCTATATTTAAAATACGACCGGAGAGTCAGGGGTTAACATTGTAAGGGCAGTGGAGCTGAGATCCAACCCTGTGCTCCCTGGGGTTGCTCTGAAGAGCTCAGGGACTGATTTAAATTGTTAAATAAGTTGTTGCTGCTAGATGGGTTGCAAATCGATGTCCTATTGTTGCCTGGGCCCAAGGCTGGGGCCCTGGAGCGTTTCCCAACTAAGGGACAACCAGTTGGATGAAAAAGAAGGACTTTAGAGATAAGATTGTTCGGTGGCAATAACTGTCCATTTTTACGATCCTTAGAATGGCAGTGTATCAGCCAGTGAAATCCCTTGTTGTATCGTGGACATATAGTCTGTGGCATCAAGGATGAAGTTTGTTGTGAGACATTAGGAACACTTTGTGGCTGTATATCTTGTGATTGGGGAGCTCGGCTAGGCTTAGGACACTGTCTGTTAAAGTGTCCCGGTTCCCCACAATTATAGCAATTGTAGCCACCGTTTCTGTTATCACTAGTGGGAGTGGCCTGCCTTGACTGAGTTACTGTCTTAACATCGCCTTTAACGGTGGCAGTTATTGCTACTCCTTGAATAAAAGCTGGAGAGACATCAGCACATTGTTCTACATAATCATTAATAGTGTCAGATTTACTGATAGGCTGGAGTAGATTTTGACATGTAGAACTTGTGTCTTCAAATGCCAACTGTTTGATTAAAATATCTGCAGCTTCATCGTTGGTAATTACTCTACGAACCGCTTGAATGAGCCGAGACAAAAAGTCTTGAAAAGGCTCCTCACCTCTTTGTATTACGGTAGTTAATGTAGTTGGCTTTCCCGATGAAGCAGGGAGAGCTCTCCAAGCATTAACAGCACAATCAGTGACTTTTTCTAGGATCTTTTTAGATAAATACATCAGGTCTTGTGCATGAGAATATTCACCTCTTCCCATAAGCATATCTGTAGTAATTGAATCACATTTACTGACAAATTTTTCTGTCCTATCATCATATTCAGTCCTCCAAAGGAGATAATCTCCGCCTGTTAAGCAGGCTTACAAACTTGAGTCCAATCATGGGGAGTCATCCACTTCCCTGCCAATGTATCAATTAAAGAAAGAGTATAAGGTGCTACAGGTTCATACTCTGCGCACGCAGATTTCAGCTCTTTTAAGATTTTATAGGGCAGGGGCTCCCAGGAAGGCCATTCATCTCCTTTCCGATCCATATCAAAGATCACTGGGCAACAAAGAGTAAAATCAAATTCCCTGTTTGCCTCTGCCTCCTCAATGGCTCTACGGAAACCGAGATGTGGGTTTAGAATTACGTGGAGGCATAGGCATTACAGGATGCTTTAAAGGAGGTTGGGGTTTTACGTATTCTTCATTTTTAGCTGAATATTTTGGGGGACCTGGCCCTTATCCTCCTTTTTAGTAATGGGAAAGTTCCATCGATCTTGTTCATTATAGTTGGTTGCCTCCGTTTCCAATTTGGCAGCATCTGGGGGAGGGAGGTTTTCTCCCTCACTGTCTGAATTATTGTTCGAATCTGTATATTTTTTAACTGAAAAGGTCAGATTAGTTTTCGAGTGAGCAGTGGACAATAATGGCGTATGTTCGTCACATACTGCCGTTGGCACAGAAATAGTCTCTGGATCGAGTGTATCTTTAATTAAGTTCCAGAAGGCAACAAAAAGTAGAAATTTAGCTATCTGAAAAGTTCCAACCTTTAAATCTCTGGCTGCAAGAGAGCAGCGAATTAAGTTAATAAAGAGTTTAAGGTTTCTTAGATCCGGTTTGACCCATATTTAATGTTAGTACGTATAAGGGATAGAAAGAAACAATCACTCGATGTCCACTCTGATGCTCGTCCGGCTGTGTCCCTCGCGGGAGCCTTAGTGTCCGCCTTAGCTAAAGGTGCGGTCGTATAAACCCCGACCAGGCAATGCACTGATATGCTGAACCGACGACGACAGAACCGCGGTATCGAGCCCAAGCAAACTCCGTAGTCACGAAGACCGTGGAGCTATAATCACACACTCACACATTCACACCCTTGCACACGAAACAGTTAGTAATATGTTTGTTCTCTTGGGAGCCTGTTTCCTTACTCTAAACAGGACCGTTATTCTTCTCACTTTAGTTCTGTGATTCCCACCTATCCTCGCCTGGCATCACTATCCAGGGGGTCTCGAGCACCCTCGGTGGAAGCCTATCCGTGTCTGAGACAGGAAAGAAGACTTACCTTCAGGTCCCTGTTCGGGCGCCACTTGCGGGGGACCAGCCTCCGCTGACCAGGGCTCAAGAAGGTGGACACGGCGTCGGCGGATGAAAGACAGAAACCTCTTGTTGCAGTTCAGACAGAAAATGGAGAGAGAGCTCTCCGGTTTATTTCTTACAGGCTTTATCTACATTTTTCATTTTTGGGTACGTGCAAGGGTACGTGTAGCATAGCAGGAAAAATATGCATTACCTCAGTGAAAAGTAGATCATTAACTATTTACCAGAAACCTAAAGGTCAGTGAAACCTTAGGGAGTCAGTTTCTCAAGACAATTTTTCTCCATTAACCCAGATAGCCGTCTTTCTTTTTGTGTCCCAAGGAACTGGCCATTCTCACCACATACCTCAGTAAGTAGTAAGCACCCTCCAGGTGTAGAAAGAAACAATAGGAGCAGAAAAACAAGTTTATGCTTCACCAAGCCCACTAAAGCCAGCTTGCAGGCCCCTCAATATTGGGGGCCATGGCCCTCAACACCTGGCCTTGCAGAATTTCCTCGAGTGCCTCAGATATCTCTCCCTGTTGAGTCTACAATGAATTCCATGTGAGCCTCTCTGTCCCTGATGTAATCTGTCTGATGTCCCTCATGCTGTCGGGTCACCTTCAGCATACTGCATGACTTACTGCCCAACAGCCTTTTCCACATGGAGGAGGCTTTGAGGGCTACATTTTCAATCCTTGTCCTACCCTGCAATCAAAACTGGATATGACCTGCTTCTCATCAAGAAGGATGGCATCAGAAATCCTATGAACCGTCATGAACAAGGAGAGGCTGTTGGCAGGCCTTGGACCTGGACAGGGAGGCTTGGCCGGCTCTGCCTTAGGTCCACACGGAGGGAATGGAAATTGGGCTTTCCAGCACCAAATTTTATGTGAGGGTTACTCCTCACAGCTCTCATTTCCACACCCTAAACTTTGTCCACTGAGAAAAAGGAAAAGTTTTCAAGTGACTTTGGGGGTTGCAGTGGGCTAGAACACTGGTGCAGGCCACCTGAACCCCAGAATGGGCCCAAGACTTTCTTTAACACCATTTAAGCTCTCTTCTCAAGGATTGCAATGGATAGGCAGAGGAATAAGGTCTAGGCTCCATGTGTGTGTGTGGGGCATCCACAATCCTCTCCTCATGACACAAAAGCTTGTAGACACCAGGGCTGGATTCTGCTTTGGTTGGCTCCCACATGATGGCAGGTGTGAGTGGGAGGAAATTTCATGCAAGGGACCCGCAGGGAAGGAAGCCTAACAATGCCATATGTAGATGTGCCAGGCTTTGATGGGCTTGCTGTTCAGCCCTGAGAATGCAGCATGTTGGCACTCTTCTTGGGGAACAGGACTCGGGCAGAGCCGGAACACTGTGGAAGCATTTGAGCAACTCACGTGGGGCGCAATACTTAGCTGTACGTTCAAGTGAAATGCACCCATGCTGAAAGTTCTGGATGTTGTACAGATGAGGTGGGCTGCATGTCAGGGCAGGCAGATAACTGGATTTTCTCTTGACTGTCTGTGCATGGTGACTCAACCCCAGAGTTCCTAGTTCTTTTAGGTAGCAGGCTATTCCTGGAGAAAAGAGCGTGCAGGCTCCAATCTCCAAAATAGCCTCTTGTGGTGGGTGGCTGATGTCTTCTTATTAGTCACCCATTTGATGCACCTTCTGGGTTCATATTTGCACCTGATCATCTTGCTTTGTGCATGTGAGTTTGTGGCTGTCTCATTGACCATGAACCTGACCTTCTGTGTCCCACATCTTGGACCCTTACCTCTCCCAGTGTCCTGTCCACTTGTTGGTGCCAAACTGTTTTTGCCTGTCTCATGCTCATTCCTAATGTGGCATGTTCTCTCCTTCTGTCACAGTGCAACAAAAGTTGTTGGGAATGACGTGTCCTGGAGGGTTCATGTCGCTGCTAAATGCAAATCTTGGATATCTGCTTAAGGAGGCAGTCCCCATGAGGAGATAGACTACTAGCCTGAAAGATACAAGGGCATTATAGGTATTGGGAGGGTCCACATTGATAAAAAGAAGGAAGCCCGAGGGTATCCTTGTGATAGAACAGATCCATGGAGCCCCTGACTGGCAACAAGCCCTCTTATCATATGAAGGGAAATGCTGTTGCTTACTGCACAGGCAGGCAAAAGTATGGTCTGCAGGCCATGGAGGGTTCCCCCTGTGGGCTTCAGTTTTGGTGCATAATGGCTTCAGCAGTAAACTGTAGAGCAGGTGGGAAGGGAGGTCTGCTAATGCTTTTGGTGTCAGCTCTAGTGCCATTTTTCTTCACTGACACCGTGGATTGCTATTTGTGCTGCACACTATACTGAATATTTACAGGGCAGTTTGTATTTGGCCTTCTCCTGATACAGGGCTAGAGCTCTTTCAGAGGCCAAGTCCCACTGGGTGCCGTAGAGTGTGTGAGAGGAAAAATGGAATGAGTACATACATAGGAAATTGGAGTGTGAGGGGCTGGCAAAGAAGATCAGTGGGAGCAGTGGCATGCCTGTGAGAGCCGAAGGCAGCAAGAGGTGGGCACCAACAAAGTTCTGCACAAAGCGTTTTGCTGTTTCTGGATTGTGTTGCTGAGAGGAGGAATGCCAAAGAATCATGATGGAAATTTCCTTCCATGATGGAAATTCACAAGTCCAATTGGTCAAGGGCAACACGAGTGAGGAGAACACTTCCACATGCAATCCAGGCTCCCATGGCTGCCTCTTGGCCCTACATCTCTGTTGTGGGTCCCATTCAATGTTCTTCCATTGCCAGAGGAATATCAATTTTTCCAACATATGTTCAATCTCAATCTCATGGCAGGAGAAATGGATATTTTCTTTCTTTCTTTCTTTCTTTCTTTCTTTTTTTTTTTGAGGGCAGTGTCACTGGCCCTCATATGTGGGACTCGAACTGGGGCTGCTGGCTTCCGAAGCCAGCGCTTAACCACCGCGTCACTCGTCCGACCCGAGAAATGGACATTTTCAGCATCCAAACTGGCAACATCAGGTACATACAGTGTAAGACCACAGGAGGAGGGCACATAAAGTACCACGATTTTAAAAATAATACCTAAGGGCCGGCCAAGTGACGTGGTAATTAAGCACTGGATTGGGAAGCCAGCAGTCCCGGTTCGGGTCCCACAAATGAGGGCCAGTAACATTGTCCTCAAAAAAAAAATCCCTTGACTCCCTTCCATACTCTACTTCTTATCTCATCGCTATTTATATATTCAATTATATTTGGCATACAATATTATACAATATCAGTTTCAGGTGTACAGTGCAGTGATCAAGCCTCTACTCCACCCATGAAGTGGTCTCTCTAGCAAGACATGTGACCATCTGACACACCACTAAATATTTATGTTATTAATTATATTCCCCGACTGTCTTTCATATCCCTGTGGCAATATTGTAGTTACCTATTTATGCTGTCTAATCTCTTCCCCTTATCCCTCATCCCCACCCGCATCCCAATTAGTAACCATCAGTTTGTCCTGTATATCTATGAGACTGTTTCTGTTTACTTTGCTTGTTCATTTAGTTTTTCAGATTCCACGTATAAGTGAGATCATATGGTATTTGTCTTTCTCCATCTGACTTATTTCACTTAACGTAGTAGTTTATAGGTCCATTAATATCTTTGCAAATAGTATGATTTCATTCTTCTTTATAGTGGAGTAATTCTCATTGTATAAATGTACCACAGTTTGTTAATCTAGTTGTCTACCGATGGGCATTTCCGTTGTTTCCAAGTCTTGGTTGTCTTAAATAGCGTTGCAATAAACATAGGGGTGCATATATTTTATCGAATTAGAGTCGTGCATTCTTCTGGATACATACCCAAAAGTGGAATTGCAGTGTCAAAAGGTAGTTCCATTTCCAGTATTTTGAGCTACCTCCATACTGATTTCCATAATGGCTGCACCAATATGCAGTCTCACTAACAGTGCACTAGGTTTCCTTTTCTCCACAACCTTGGCAGCACTTGTTGTTTATTGATTTGTTGATGATTGCCGTTCTGACTAGAGTCATGTGGTATATCATTGTTGTTTTTATTTGCATTTCTCTGATGATTAAAGAGGTTGAACATTTTTTCATATGCCTGTTGGCCATCTGTATGTCCTCTTTAGAGAAATGCCTCTTCATATTCTCTGCAAATTTTTTAAAATTTTTAAAAATTATTTATTTATTTATTTTTAATTAGCTTCAGGTGTACAACACAGTGCAATAGTTATACTTTTTACCCCTCAAAGTGACAACGCCCCAACCCCCGTTTGGCCACCCCACTCCTCCCCCCCCATATCATATATATCTATTACACTTCCTCTGACTCCCTTCCACATTATAATCCACATCCCGTGACTATCTATATATTCAATTACAGTTGGTATACAATATTATACAACCTCAGCTTCAGGTGTACAGTGCAGTGGTCAAGGCTCTTCTCCATCCATGAAATGGTCTCCCTAACAAGACATATGACCATCTGACACCCCACAAAATATTTACAACATTATTAATTATATTCCCCAAACTGTCTTTCATATCCCAGTGGCAATATTGTAGTAGCCTATTTTTGCTGTCTAATCCCTTCCCCTTCTCCCTCATCCCCACCCCCACTCCCAATTAGCAACCCTGATTTTTCCTCTATGAGACAGTTTCTGTTTACTTTGCTCATTCATACAGTTTTTCAGATTCCACATATGAGTGAGATCATATGGTATTTGTCTTTCTCTGACTGACTTATTTCACTTAACATAATAGTCTCTAGGTCCATCCATATCATTGCAAATGGTACGATTTCATTCTTCTTTATAGCTGCATAATACTCCATTGTTTAAATATACCACAGTTTCTTAATCCAGTCGTCTACCGATGGGCATTTTGGTTGTTTCCAAGTCTTAGCTATTGTAAATAGCACTGCTATGAACACAGGGGTGCATAAATTTTTTTGAATAAGTGTCTTGGGTTTTTCAGGATAAATACCTAGGAATGGAATTGCTGGGTCAAAAGGTAACTCTATTTCCAGTTCTTTGAGATACCTCCATACTGACTTCCATAGTGGCTGCACCAATCTGCAATCCCACCAACAGTGTAGCAGGGTCCCCTTTTCCCCACAGCCCCACCAGCACTTGTTGTTTGTTGAATTATTGATGATAGCCATTCTGACTGGAGTGAGGTGCTATCTCATTGTGGTTTTTATTTGCATTTCCCTAATGACCAGTGAGGTTGAACATTTTTTCATAAGCCCGTTGGCCATCTGTATGTCCTCTTTAGAGAAATGTCTCTTCATATCTTCTGCCTATTTTTTAATTGGGTTGTGTTTTTTTTTGGTGTTGAGTTTCATGAGTGTTTTATAAATTTTGGATATTAATTCCTTATCAGATATATTGTTGGCAAATATATTCTCCCATTCAGTAGGCTTCCTTTTTGTTCTATTAATGGTTTCCTTTGTTGTGAAAAGACTTTTAAGTCTGATATAATCCCATATGTTCATTTTTTCTTTTACTTCCCTTGCCTGTAGGGATGTATTAGTAAAAATATTGCTCTGGGTAATGTCTGCAAATGTACTCACTATATTTCCTTTTAGGAGTTTTATGTTTTCAGGTCTTACATTTAAGTCTTTAATCCATTTTGAATTTGTTCTTGTATATGGTGTAAGGAGGTGGTCCAGTTTCATTTTTTTGCATGTGGCAGTCCAATTTTCCCAGCACCATTTATTGAATAGTCTATCTTTACTCCAGTGTAAATTCTTGCTTCTCTTGTCATAGATTAACTGTCTGTAAATGCCTGGATTTATTTCTGGGCTCTCTGTTCTGTTCCACTGATCGATGTGCCTGTTTTTATGCCAATACCAAACTGTCCTGTTTACTGTAGCCTTGTAATAGGTTTTGATGTCTGGTAGCATGATCCCCCCGACTTTGTTGTTATTTCTCAGGATTGCCGAGGCTATTCGGGGTCTTTTATGGTTCCACATAAATTTTAGGATTATATTTGCTATTTCTGTGAAAAATGCCCTTGGTAGTTTGATAGGAATTGCATTGAATCTATATATTGCTTTAGGCAATATGGACATTTTAACTATATTAATTCTTCCTATCCATGAGCATGGTAGGTGTTTCCATTTATTTGTATCTGTTGGGGGCCATGCAGGATAGCTTTAGCTTGAGAAATACATGGTGTTACATGTTGGTCTCATTTGTCCCACCTGGGAGATGTTTTCCACTATTGAAGTTTGTGGAGAGAATGACCAGTTCCAGTGAATACACAAAAAGAAAGATGTTTGTCCGTATAGTCGAAACTAGTAGCCTAGGAGACTGACCTTTAGGCTTCCATGGAGTAGTTAATAGATTACTAGCAGGAGTAGTCATGCATGCCTGTCATTTTCTGTTCAACATGTACCCTCAGATGTATACATTATATAAAGCCTGTAAGAAATAAACCGGAGAGCTCTCTCTCCATTTTCTGTCTTTACTGCAACAAGAGGTTTCTGTCTATCATCCGCCGACACCGTGTCCACCTTCTTGAGCCCTGGTCCGCGGAGGCAGGACCCCCGCAAGTGACGCCCAAACAGGGACTTGAAGGTAAGTCTTCTTTTCTGTCTCAGACACGGATAGGGTTCCACCGAGGGTGCTGCAGACCCTCTGGATAGTGATGCCAGGCGAGGATAGGTGGGAATCACAGAACTAAAGTGAGAAGAATAACGGCCCTGTTTAGAGTAAGGAAACAGGCTCCCAAGAGAACAAACATATTATTAACTGTTTCGTGTGCAAGGGTGTGAATGTGTCAGTGTGTGATTATAGCTCCACGGTCTTCGTGACTACGGAGTTTGCTTGGGCTCGACACCACGGTTCTGTTGTCGCTGTTTCAGCATATCGGTGCATTGCCTGGTCGGGGTTTATACGACCGCACCTTAAGCTAAGGCAGATGCTAAGGCTCCTGCGAGGGACACAACCGGACGAGCATCAGAGTGGACATCGAGTGATTGCTTCTTTCTATCCCTTATACTTGCTAACATTTAACATGGGTCAATCTGAGTCCAAGGACCGTCGTTTATATGTTAATCTCATTAAGACTTCATTACAGGGCCGTGGTGTACATGTACACGGCCATCAAATTAGTAAGTTTCTTCAATTTGTGCAACAATGCTGCCCATGGTTTCCGGAGGAAGGCACTGTAAATTTGGAAACCTGGGAAAAGGTAGGAAAGCAAATGAAAGAATTTTACACTGAACAGGGTCCAGGTAAAGTGCCACACGAGTCATTTAGCTTGTGGAATCTGTTCCGAGACTCCTTAGATCCTAGACATGAGTCATCAACCTTTTTTCAAAATTTAGGAGAATCTATGCTAAGGAGTTCAGGAGATTGTGGAAAAATCTATCCACTCCTTAAAAAGGAACCATCACGAGGGTCAAAAAACAATCTTCTTCCTGTTGCTAGTCCAAAATCCTCTGATTCAAAAGATTCTAGTTCAGAGGAGGACTCTGGAGCTGAGGATCTAGGAGGAGGGAAGTTATATCCACAAGAGGAAGAGGCTTTAGAGGAGGAGGCAGTGCGGTATCAGCATGATAATGATAGTTTTCCTGCGCTGTGTTCTGGATATGGGTTTTTACATCGTATCCTTCCATCTGCTCCTCCTCTACTTAAAAAATCAAAATCAAAAAGACAACACCACCCTAAACCTCAAACAGTAGGTTTAAAGGGCTTAATTCTGTGAGGCAGAGGGCAAGGGAGACTTGTCATTTTCAGCCTGTTTTCCAATAGATTTAGAGTGGGAAGAACCTGTTTGGGAGCCATTGCCATATAAAATTATGAAAGAATTAAAATTGGCTTGCGCAATAATATGGCCCTAGCAGTCCTTATACAATTTCTCTGGTAGAAGCGTTGGCTGGTAGGTGGATGACACCTAATGATTGGCATGGAGCGGCAAAATCTTGCCTTTCAGGAGGAGATTATATTATTTGGAAGGTGGAAAATGACGATTTTTGTAAGGCAGAGGCTAAAAAACATCGTACAGTTACTGAAAACATGCTATTAGGAAATGGAGTGTGGGACTCACCGCAGGCTCAACTGAAATTAAATAAAGATGCCCTCACGCTACTTAGCGTGTGTGCTGTGGCAGCATGGAAAAGAATTCCAAAAAGAGGAGGACCCTCCTCGGCATTGACAGGAATTAAACAAAAATCAGATGAATCTTTTGAGGATTTTCTGGCTCGACTAACAGAGGCAGTTGAAAAGGATATTCCCGACCCTACCGCAGGAACTATTCTCCTCAAGCAGCTAGCTTTTGAAAATGCAAACAGTACTTGCAAAGCTCCTATTAGACCAGTCCGCAAAACAGGAACTTTGGAGGATTTTGTTCGAGTCTGCCAAGATATTAATCCTGCTGTTATTCAAGACATGGCTCTTGCTGCAGCTCTAAAAGGAGAAAGTTTTCCCCAATATGTAAATGCTATACATCAGGGGACTCTTGGAAAACAAAAAAATTCATGCTGTTACAATTGCGGTCAGCCTGGTCATTTCAGCAGGGAGTGTCCTTATGGAAAGAGCCAAAATCATAGAGCTCTGCCTGCTCCTGTGTTGCTTCTGTCCTTACTTCCTACAGCTCAGGGTGCAATGCAGCTACAGCCAAGACCAAAGACTGTCTGTACTAGATGCCAAAAGGGCTTTCACTGGAGCAGTGAATGTCGCTCTAAATTTCATAAAAATGGACAACGTTTACAAGACAATCAACGGTTTTTCTCGGGTCCTATGAGTTCCCCATCTTATGGACCTCAACAGGGAAACTGGCAGAGGGGCCAGCCTCGGGCCCCAACAATAACAGGGGCATCCATCCAAAGCAACAACCCCTTCCTCCCTCAGGGACAGGCACAGTGCTCTCCCTGTACAGGGCCACCCCAGGGAGCACAGGATTGGACCTCTGTGCCACCACCAGCACAATATTAACCCCGGAGTCACCTCCTACAAAAATACCCACTGGAATATATGGCCCATTACCAAAAGGAACAGTGGGATTGTTGCTTGGAAGGAGCTCTGTTTCCCTTCAAGGGATAACAGTCCTGCCAGGAGTGATTGATGCCGACTATTCTGGGGAAATTCAAATTTTGATTGCTCCACCGATCAAAGCTGTTAAAATTCAATCAGGTCAAAGAATTGCACAGTTACTCTTACTCCCCCTTGTGGGGCTCTCAAATCCAGCTGTGACTAATTCCCCTCGCGAAAGATCGAGGTTTTGGTTTATCCGATGCTGCATATCTTCTACAGGAAATTAAAGCCCAGAGACCTCTCAAAGTATTAAAAATACAAGGAAAACCTATACAGGGGTTGTTAGATACAGGAGCAGACGTTTCATGTATTGCTGGAAAAGATTGGCCTACATCTTGGCCCGTTCAAGAGACAGTTTCTAATCTTATTGGGCTGGGATCAGCTAAAAACGTTCTTAAAAGTTCATCTATACTGACCTGGGAGGATCCAGATTGTGGAACTGGTCATTTTAATCCCTATGTAATCCCCTCTCTTCCATTCAGCCTTTGGGGACGCGACATTCTTAGTCAAATGGGAGTTTTGCTTTATAGCCCTAATGATCAAGTCACGGCACAAATGCTGGATATGGGCTATGTCCCTGGCACTGGGTTAGGCAGTAAAGGACAAGGGAGAGTGTCACCCATTTCTCCCAAGCCTAATGTTAACAATATAGGTCTAGGATATGAGGGTTTTTCCAAGGGGCCATTGCACAAAAAGCAGCCGATCCCATAATCTGGAAAAGTGATTCACCTGTGTGGGTTGAGCAATGGCCCCTGCCAACAGAAAAATTAGAGGCTGCCACCCTTTTAATACAGAGCCAGCTAAAAGCCGGACATATAGAATCTTCAAATTCTCCATGGAACACTCCTATTTTTGTAATTAAGAAAAAATCAGACAAATGGAGACTTCTGCAGGACTTAAGAGCTGTTAATGCCACTATGGAAGATATGGGAGCTTTACAGCCTGGTCTCCCTTCTCCTGTCGCCATTCCTAAAGGAGATTTTATTATAGTGATTGACTTGCAGGACTGCTTTTTTTGCCATTCCTTTGGCTGCCCAAGATTACAAAAGATTTGCCTTTAGCCTCCCATCCACTAATCTTAAGGAACCTTATCGTAGATTCCAATGGAAGGTTTTGCCTCAAGGCATGAAAAATAGCCCTACTCTTTGTCAGAAATTTATCAGTCAGGCACTTAGAGAGGTGCGAGAAATTTTCACGGAGGTATATATCATTCATTATATGGATGATATTCTTCTGTCCCACAAACAATCAGAAGTGGTCCATGAGGCGTTAAAATCTACAGTCCTTGCTTTACAAAATTACGGTTTAAAAACTGCACCAGAAAAAATTCAGACACATCCCCCATTTAACTACTTGGGGAGAGTGCTTCATACTGATACAGTCACCCATCAACTTTTAGAATTAAGAACTGATATCTTAAACACTTTAAATGATTTCCAAAGACTTTTAGGTGACATTAATTGGATCAGGTCTTTTTTAAAGCTGACAACCAAAGAGTTAAAGCCTTTGTTTGATATTCTACGAGGAGACTCAAATCCCAGATCTCCTCGACAGTTGACAGAGGAGACAAAAATGGCCCTTACCTTGGTAAACAAGACAATCAATCACCAGTTCTTAACAAGGTTAGATTATTCTAAACCTTGGGCTTTGGTCATTCTGCCCATGCTCCATACTCCCACTGGATGCCTTCGGCAAAGTGGACCTCTGGAGTGGCTACACCTCCCCACCACGTCTAAAAGGATTGTTGTTGCTTATACAGATCAAGTTGCGGTTATGGCAGCTAAAGGGCGCCGCCGTTGTATAGAATTGTTTGGCAGAGACGTACATCTTATTATTCTCCCATATAAAAAAAAACACAAATTGAACTTTTATTTCAATTCAACGATGAATGGCAGATTGCCTTTGGAGGATTTACAGGACAAATTCAGTATCATTTACCTGATCACCCCCTCCTTCAATTTATGTCGACACACCCTGTCATATTCCCCTTAAGATCACAGGCTGTGCCACTTCCTCCACCTGCAGTTTCAGTTTTTACTGACGGTTCCTCCAATGGCATAGCAATCACCATAATTGAAAAGGAAAAACATGTTCAATATACTTCTGAAAAGTCAGCACAAAAAACAGAACTTTTAGCAGTAATTTTTGCCTTCAAGTATTTGTCAGATCAACCTTTCAATCTTTTCACTGATTCATTGTTTATAGTAAGACTGTTCCCACAAATAGAAACAGCCTCCCTGCCTGATCATAAGACGACCATCTTTTCATTGTTACAAGAGTTGCAGGACTCGATTCATGGGAGGTCTGTTCCCTTTTTTGTGGGGTATGTTCGGACACATTCTGCCCTTCCTGGTCCAATACATCAAGGTAAACGCCTTGCTGATGCTTTAACAAGGCCAATTATTACCACTGTCATCATCGAAGATGCTACTGCAAGCCACGCCTTACATCATCAAAATGCTACAACACTTCGGTATCAGTTTCACATACCAAGAAAAGCTACTAGAGCTATTGTGCAAAATTGTCCTGCTTGTCCTGTTCATCATCCTAGCCCTGTCCTGGGTGTCAATCCACGAGGACTTACTCCTAATGCTCTCTGGCAGATGGATGTTACACACGTTCCTACTTTTGGTAGATTAAGTTATGTACATGTGTGTGTTGACACCTTTTCTCATGTAATTCTTGCTTCAGCTCGCACTGGAGAAGCTGTTAGGGATGTGATCCAACATTTAACACAGTGTTTTACATATTTGGGCATTCCTAAAGCCTTAAAAACAGACAATGCCCCGGCTTATACAGCCAAAGCTTTCAAAAAGCTCTGTGGTACTTTCCAGATTAAACATCATACAGGTATAACGTATAACCCACAAGGTCAGGCCATTGTTAAAAGAGCCCACTAAACACTCAAAACTCAAATTTGTAAACTTCAGGAAGGGGAATTTAAGTATAGCTCGCCTCATCATATTCTCCAACATGCGTTGTTTGTAATTAATATTTGTAATGTGGACAATGATGGACATTCCAACATGTATAAACATTGGCATCCGGAGGCTACTGAGCCCAGGCCACTCGTTCAATGGAAGGACCTTTTGACTGGTCAGTGGAAAGAGCCAGATGTCCTTCTTACTTGTGGACGAGGATATGCTTGTGTTTTTCCGCAAAATTTTGATTCACCTATTTGGATTCCTGACCGCTTGATTCGGCCCTACAATAAGGCCCCTTAAATAATTTTAAAAGTAACCTTTTCTCCCGACCCCAAATTATTAAGGGGACGAGGACATATTTGTATTCTTTTTACAGGATAAAATACAGCAAAAATCCCTTAGAAGTTCGACATTACACTGATGACCTCCAAACACACAAGGATACTGCTACTACTAATGCTGATAGTCTGCCCCCCGATGGCTCCCGGAGAGACGTATTGGGCCTATGTACCTGATCCACCAATACTCCATCCTACTGTTTGGGAAAGCCATGAAGTTCCAGTGTACGTCAATGATACTCATGCGTTAGGATTGCCTTCTAGTGGCCATGTACAATGGCAAAAAAAATGTAATTATTATGGTATGGGAACGGGATTGCCCATTTGTTTTGCGAAAAATGTATCCACCTTTGGATGCTTACACACTTCTTATGTTACTATGCGCACTAATGATTCTCTAGTAGAATGGACTGTTCGCCTTAATTTGTTGGGTGATTGGTCTAAAGAAAAAAAAAATCGGCCCGTTCCTCAGTCACGTTCACCTTGTGGTAGAAAATTGGGACTTGACACCAGAACCGTCCCATGGAGAGACTGTCACAGAAACAGCCCTGTCCATTACGATGTCCCCGAAACAGGTCGATATATTGTGGACTGGTCACAGAGCAATAAAACAAGTTGGATACGAGGACTGGCTTCAGAAATGTGGAGCTCTGACACACACTATCAACAAAATTCCCTTTGGAGACTTGCAGGGGCAATGGGTAAAATCATTCAGATGGTTGATTTCTGTAAATCAGGCACTGCCTGCAGTCATGAGAGTGTCAGAGATGATGGGACTAGAGATTGGACTACAATTGCCAAAACTGTTAATGTATCTGTTTGTGTTCCTTCCCCTTATGCACTTTTGATTGGAAATATTACTATCCACTTTAAAGAAAACCTGTTTAATGTATCTTGCTGTAATTGTACTTTAACAAATTGTGTTTCTTGGGTACCCCTTGGAACCCGTGTTATGATACTTAATCAACCATCTTTTGTTATGCTTCCTGTTAATGTTTCCAGACCATGGTATGCTAAAAAAGGTTTGCAAATTTTTAAAGAAATCAAATATACTTTAAGTAGACCAAAAAGATTTATAGGGCTTTTGATTGCTGAAATTATGGCTTTAGTTACTCTAATTGCAACTGCTGCTACTGCTGCTGTGGCTCTTTCACAGACTGTTCAAAATGCTCATTATGTTAAAACCCTTTCTAAAAATGTTACATTAGCCTTAGGAACTCAAGAGATTATAAATACAAAATTAAAACAAAAAGTAAATGCTTTATATGATACAGTTCAATATGTTGGTAATGAAATTCAAAACATAAAGGTTAGATCTCAATTGGAATGTCATTCAGATTATCATTGGATTTGTGTAACCCCAAAAATGTATAATAGTAGTCAACATGATTGGAATAGAGTTCGTCTACATCTTCAAGGAATTTGGCATGATGCTAATCTGTCTTTAGACATGCTTCGGCTTCATGATGAGGTACAAAATATGAGATAAGCTGAGCCCTTAAAATTTGATGCAGCTCAAGCTGCCTCTGAGTTTGTTGATATGATGAAAAATGCCTTGCCTTCTATGCCTAATATTGGTCATTCTGTTGTGACGTTCCTTACATTGGGCATTTGTGTCTGTTTGGTTCTGTGCCTACTCCCCGTCCTCATTAGATGTTTTCTCAAACAGATGTTGGACGTCCAAGCCAATATCCATGAGATCAAACTTAAAGCAAAGCCTCAAATTTAGCCACCTGCTTATTAGCCCCACTACCCCTAAGCTTCAGCGAGGACAGGTTAGCCAGAGACGGGTAAGGACCTCCTTGAATGTAACTAACCTAAGACAGCGCTTGATTGCCAGAGGATTGAGTGCCAATGACTGGTTGTTACTTCATTAGGGGGACACCTAAGACAGGCACTGTCACTCACAGCCGCCTGGGGTCACAGGCGTGCTTTATAAATAAAAAAAAGGGGGAGATGTTGGGGGCCATGCAGGATAGCTTTAGCCTGAGAAATACATGGTGTTACATGTTGGTCTCATTTGTCCCACCTGGGAGATGTTTTCCACTATTGAAGTTTGTGGAGAGAATGACCAGTTCCAGTGAATACACAAAAAGAAAGATGTTTGTCCATATACTCGAAACTAGTAGTCTAGGAGACTGACCTTTAGGCTTCCATGGAGTAGTTAATAGATTACTAGCAGGAGTAGTCATGCATGCCTGTCATTTTCTGTTCAACATGTACCCTCAGATGTATACATTATATAAAGCCTGTAAGAAATAAACCGGAGAGCTCTCTCTCCATTTTCTGTCTTTACTGCAACAAGAGGTTTCTGTCTTTCATCCACTGACTCCGTGTCCACCTTCTTGAGCCCTGGACAGTGGAGGCAGTTTCCCCGCATGTATCTTCTATGATTTCTTTCTTCAGTATCTTATAATTTTCTGAGTACAGATCTTTCACTTCTTTGGTTTAATTTATTCCTAGATATTTTATAGTTCTTGACGCAATTGTAAATGGGATAGATTTCATAAGTTCTCTTTCTGTTAGTTTATTATTGGAATATGCAAATGCCACTGATTTCTGAACATTGATTTTATATCCTGCTAGTTTACTGAATTCGTCTATCAGTTCCAATAGTTTTTTTGATGGAGTCTTTGGGGTTCTCTATATACAGTATCATGTCATCTGCATATAGTGACAATTTTACTTCTTCCTTGCCAATTTGGATGCATTTTATTTCTTTTTGTTGTCTGATTGCTGTGGCTAGAACTTCCAGCACTATGTTGAATAAAAGAGGGGAAAGTGGACAGCCTTGTCTTGTTCCTGATCTTAAGGGGAATGGTTTTAGCTTTTCCCCATTGAGTATGATGTTAGTTGTAGGTTTATCATATACGGCTTTCATTATGATGAGATATGATCCCTGTATTCCCACTTTGCTAACGGTTTTTATCCTAAATAGCTATTGGATTTTGTCAAATGCTTTTTCTGCATCTATTGAAATGACCATGTGATCTTTATCCTTCATGTTGTTTATGTGATGTATCACATTAATTGATTTACGGATGTTGTTTTTTGTTTGTTTTTTTTTTTTTTTTTGAGGGCAGTGTCACTGGCCCTCATATGTGGGACCAAACCGGGGCTGCTGGCTTCCGAGGCCAGCGCTTAACCACCACGCCACTCAGCCGGCCCTTGATTTACGGATATTGAACCAGCCTTGCGCACTAGGGATGAATCCCACTTGATCATGATGTATGATCTTCTTAATATATTGCTGAATTCTGTTTGCTAATATTTTATTGAGAATTTTTGCATCTACATTCATCAGGGAGATTGGCCTGTAGTTTTCCTTTTTTGTGCTGTCTTTATCCGGTTTTGGAATCAGGGTGATAGTGGCTTCATAAAAAGAGTTTGGGAGCCTTCCCTCCTTCTGGATTTTTTGGAATAGTTTGAGAAGAATAAGTGATAGTTCTTTTTTGAATGTTTGATAAAATTCACTTGTGAAGCTGTCTGATCCAGGGCTTTGTTTTTTGGGAGCTTGTCAATTACTGATTCAATTTCCTTGGTAGTAATCAGGGTATTTAGATTTTCTGTTTCTTCTTGCGTTAGCTTTGGAAGGTTGTGTGCTTCTAGAAAACTATCCATTTCTTCCAGATTGTCAGATTTGTTGGCATATAGTTGCTCATAGTAATTTCTTAGAATTTTCTGTATTTCTGTGATGTCTGTAGTCATTTCCCCTGTTTCATTCCTGATTTTGCTAATTTGAGTCCTCTCTCTTTTTTTTTCTTTTTTTTTTTTTTTTTTTTTGATGAGCCTGGCTAGAGGTTTGTCAATTTTGTTTATCTTCTCAAGAAACCAGCTCTGGGTTTCATTGATCTTTTCAATTGTTTTTCTGTTCTCTATATTGTTTATTTCCGCTCTGGTCTTTATTATCTCCTATCTTGTACTCCCCTTGGGCCTCTTTTGCTGTTCTTTTTCCAGTTCCCTTAGGTGTAGGGATAACATGTTGATTTGAGATTTTTCTTCCTTCTTTAGGTAGGCCTGCACTGCTATAAACTTCCCTCTCAGGACTGCTTTCGCAGCATCCCAGAGATTTTGGGTCGTGGTGTTTTCATTTGCGTTTGTCTTGAGGTATCTTCTGATTTCCTCCTTGATCTCATTTGTGACCCACTCACTATTTAGAAGCATGTTATTCAGCCTCCATTTATTTGACAGCTTTCTGGGGTTCTTCTTATAATTGATTTCTAGTTTCATAGCATTGTGTTCAGAGAAAACACTTCAATGATTTCAATCTTCTTAAATTTATTCAGACTTGTTTTGTGGCCTAACAAGTGGTCTATCTTAGAAAATGTTCCCTGTGCAGTTGAGAAGAATGTATATTCTGTAGCTTTGGGGTGAAATGCTCTGAAAATATCTGTTAAATCCAGCTGGTCTACAGTGTCATTTAAGGTCACTGTTTCCGCATCAATTTTCTGTCTGGAGGATCTGTCCATTGGTGACAGTGGGGTGTTGAAGTCCCCTACAATGATAGTGTTACTGTTGATCTCCATTTTTATGTCTGATAATATCTGTTTTATATATTTAGGAGCTCCTATGTTAGGTGCATAGATGTTTACTAGGGTTATGTCCTCTTGTTGGATCGATCCCTTTATTAGTATGAAGTGTCCTTCTTTGTCCTTTATTATATTCTTCAATTTAAAGTCCATTTTATCTAAGTATCGCTACTCCAGCTTTTTTCTCCGTTCCATTTGCATGAAATACTTTACTCCATCCCTTTACTTTCAGCCTGTATGTGTCTTTTGATCTGAGGTGTGTCTCTTGTATACAGCATATGCCGGGGTCTTGCTTTCTTATCCATTCAGCCACCCTATATCTTTTAATTGGAGCATTTACTCCATTTACATTTAACGTGATTATTGATAGGTATGTATTTATTGCCATTTTGTTATTTGTGTTCCTAGTCTTCCTCAGTTAGGATGTTGTTCTCTTCTGCTTAAAGAAGCCCTTTTAACATTTCCTGCAAAGCTGGCTTGGTGGTAATGAATTCCCTTAACTTGTTCTTTGCTGGGAAGCTCTTTATCTCTCCTTCAATTTTAAATGATAGCCTTGCTGGATACAGCAATCTGGGTTGTAGGCCTTTATTTGTCACCACTTTGAAAACTTCCTGCCACTCCTTTCTGGCCTGCAAAGTTTCTGTAGAATAGTCGGCTGATAATCTTATGGGGGTACCTTGTAAGTAACTTGCTGCCTTTCCCTTGCTGCTTTAAGGATTCTGTCTCTGTCCTTAACCCTTGCCATTTTCACTATAATGTGTCTTGGTGTGGGCCTGTTTGGGATCACCCTGGTTGGAACTCTCTGCACTTCCTGGGCTTGTATTTCAGTGTCCTTTGCCAGGTTAGGGAAGTGTTCAGACATTATTACTTCAAATATGTTCTCAATCCCTTGCTCCTTCTCTTCTCCTTCTGGTACTCTGAAGATCCGGAGGTTATTACGTTTGATGTTGTCCCCCAGCTCTCTTAAACTATTTTCAATGTTTTTCATGCTTTTTTCCTTTTGTTGTTCTGCCTGGGTGATCTCTGCTATCTTGTCTTCTAAGTCACTGATTCGATTTTCTGCTTCGTCCAATCTGCTAGTCATTCCATCGAATTTGTTATTTAATTCAGAAATTGCATTCTTAAGTTCTAGCTGGTTGCTTTTCATGATTTCTCTATCCTTCTTTATATTTTCATTAATTTCCTTGAACATTCTAATAATCAGTGTTCTGAACTCTGTCTCTGATTCGTTGTTTACCTCTATTTCCTCTAGTTCCAGTGATTCAGGAGGTTTCTTCTGTTCTTTTATTTGGATTGTATTTCTTTGTCTCCCCATTCTGGTTTACTCTTTGTGCTTTCTTCGATATAACAGATAGATCCCCTAGGTCTCTCAGTCTTTTCTGGGTAAACTTATACGGTGTGTATCCTTTATATTTGAATTACTCAATCTCCCTATTCTCTTGTGCACGTATATCTGAGGTGTCCCTTGTGTTCTGTGTGGGAAGCCGACAGCCCCCCAGTGTCTGACAAGGCCACATTGCCCTGCTCAGCACTGGGTATTAGGGGTGCTGCCTTATGGTTGGTCATGTAATATCTCCTGCCTCTGTGAACCCATGTGCCTTTTCTCCTATAGGAGACAATATATTTACTACACTTGTGACATGTTCCTGTGGTACCCCAATGAGCTAACTACGCAGCCAAAGACGGGTAAGATCTCCTAAAAGTGGGGAGACAACCCAAGCCAGGCAGTAGTTCCATGGAGGACCCCTGCACTGTGATATTGGGGATCAAGCCCCTTGGAAACTGAGGCACAGGCCTCTGACAAACTCAGGCCAGAAAACTCAGGCCTGTGAAAAGCTGATGCATTTGCCTAAGGGCTCTGCTGTGAAAAGTCTCCTCAGAGGCCAAAGGTCTCCAGGCCATGAGAGTTCCAGGCAGCTTGCTGACCATGAGTTATGTTAACAGCCTTGTGTAAATTCCTTCGTTTGGTGCCTTGTTACAGCAACAGATACTGAAGCTTTAACTAAGAAACAGATACAACCCTCTGTAAGATAGAGTGGTGTGAGACCCCTTTAATTGCTAGGTTTTGTATTTACATAGTAATAAAACTTTAGATGCTTTTACCCTAAAACAAGGTAAAAGCTAGTCTTTTAGTAATAATTCAAGTATACTCCCTGAAAGTCTAACTGCTGGAATTTGGGATAATGACTAGGTAGTCATGGTAACCATTATTTAGGAGATATATAGAGACAAGTCTATCCTTAGCATAAGATAGTTATGATAAATATTCTTTAGGTGACAGGCAGAGACTGGATCTGAGTCTCAGAGGTTATCACAGTGTAAAACAAGATAAATCCTTTAATGGAAGAGCAAGTCACAGTGCACCCTGGAGAGAGCACTTACAGGGGAGTAGAAGACTGTGTAAATCCTGAGAACTACAAACCACCAAATGTTTTGTGATTGAGATAATGGTCAAAAGCCCCTATAAAAGGAGCTAGGTTTTAACAATAAGGTGTGACACTTCTGAGAAACTCTTTCCGGTGTCTCTGCTTTCTTTTTTCTGCCTTTACTGTAATAAAAATTTTCTGTCTTTTGTATCGCAGACTCCCTGTCCACCTTCTTGAGCCCTGGTCAGCGGGGGCTGGCCCCCCGCGGTTCTGTGTCTTCACCTGTTGGAGTTTAGCTTTGATTACTTTGGTCTTGTCAGTAGGTGGGATTGACTTCCAGGCTGATCAGCTGTGAGGATCAGCAGAGTCTGCAGTTTATGAGTTGCTGTGTGAGGCTTCGACTCTTTGGCCCTTGCACCTGTAGCAACTTCCTTTTGGCCCTTGCACCTGTAGCAACTTCCTGTATGTCAAACCCAGAAATGCTCTGGTTTTATCTAAAGTTGGCCTGTGGGTATGATGATTCTTGTGTCTCCAGTGCCAGGCTAAAGTCCGCCAAGCTCTCTTGAGTTTGTCCTCTGCTGTACAAATACTCCTCTGGGTCTTGTGTGAACAAAGATGGCCACCTGACGCCTAGTGTGATCCTGGCACTGCAGGTTTGGTGTACATGAGTATGGTTGTGACGTGTGATTGGTAGTTTTTACAAAGTCACTGCCGTTTCTGCTTTTGCCTGCCCCAAGGCAGGCTGTGTGCCCTGCAGGCTGGATGAGTGTCTTTGGTCACCCTTTGCATTGAAAGCCCAATGTGGAGAATGAAAGATCTTTGCACTGCCAAAAGCCCTCTGCTAAGAGTCTGCTAATTAGTGCCTCAGCAGCTGAACCTGCCCTGCCTCCCAAGCCTTGCAGGAAAGGTGGGGTCAGGGTCGGGGTATCTCACTCTGTAGCCTCTTCTGGGGCGGAAATTCTCAACCCCCTACGGGTAAGGAACGCCTTTGTAGTCAGCCCCTACTGCCACATTTCAGGGTCAGTTTAAGACTCTGGCTTGGCAGGGGCCAGGGTTTCTGAGGGAAGGTGGGGGTGGGTTTTATTTTCTGTTGTTTTTGTTTTTCTTTGGGTTTTTTTTTTCTTGCTTTCCATCAAAGAGAGGAGGAAACACAAACAAACGAGCAAAACAAACAAACAAACAAACAAACAAACAAAATAATATAACAACTAAAAAAACTCCACAGACCCAACACTGTTTTGAGCTAAGGCCTTTGCCTAATAGGCTCCAGAGGAGTGCCTGCTCCTCTCCCAAAGAGAGTGCCGCGGTTTAGGGGGCTGCGCGCACACTACAGTGGCTCAAATCTCCGGTCTGTCTCCCAGGGACCTGCATCTCTGCTTGGGCTCGCTGCGTCTCCCCCTACGATTCTTTCTTCCCCTGCTCCTCTGGTTTCAGGCTTCTGCCTCGGAGCCTGTGCGCGCCGCGGTATTCCTGCTGCTCACTGCCGGGGTTTAGGAGACTGCGCGCACCCTGCAGTGGCTCAGATCCTGGCTCCGTCTCTCTCAGGGCCCTGCGTCTCCACCCGGCGCACTGCGTCTCCCCCTGCCCGCGAGTATTCTTGCGTCCCCTGCTCGCTCGGTTTCAGGCTTCTGCCTCAGCGTCTGTGCGCTGAGGTGCTCTTGCTGCGCTTCGTGGGACCCGGTGGGCACAGAGACTGATCCCTGAACCCTGCGGGTGCAGGAATTGATCTTGCCCTGTCACTGCCGGGCTCTGCACCCTGCTTTCTGGGGACCTGGGGAGCTGTGAGTGCAGCTGCACGTCTCCTCTCTCTCCTCCCCCTCTCGCCCGGCCTGAGGATTCTTCCTCAGGCTGCAGATCACTGTGTTCTTGCTGTACTCTAGGCGGGCGCGGGGCGCAGGGAGCGAGCAGTGGGAACACTCCCCATCTGTTCTCTGGAGTTTGGTCCCTCTGCAGCCCGCGGGTGCGGGCTGCACCTCGCGGGTATTGCCCGCTTTCTTCCACATTTGTCCAGTCTGTGCACTTTCCAGCAATTGTTGTTGAGTGAGAGTCTTAGTTGCTCTGTGTGATGAGTAGACGTCCCTTTGAAGAGTTACAGAAGTTCAAATTGTGGATATTTCCAGAGAAGAACTCAGGGAGCTCTCCTCACAGCAGCCACCTTTGCAGTCTGTCCTCTGCACATTTTTTAATTTTTTTTTTCGGTGTTGAGTTTCATGAGTGTTTTATAAATTGTGGCTATGAAACCTTTATCAGATAAATCATTGGCAAATAGCTTCTCCTATTCAGTAGAGTGCGTTTTTGTTTTATTGATGATTTCGTTTGCTGTGAAAAAAACTTATATGTGTAATTTAATACCATATTTTCATTATTTCTTGAATTTCCCTTGCCTGAAAGGATATATCAGTAAAAATATTACTCAGGGTAATGTCTGCAAATTTAGTCTCTCTGTTTTCTTCCAGGATTTTTATGGTTTCAGGTCTTACATTTAAGTATTTAATCCATTTTGAGTTTGTTCTCATATATGGTGTAAGTAGGTGGTCCATTTTCATGTTTTTGCATGTGTCAATCCAATTTTCCCAGCACCATTCATTAAATAGACTACCTACACTACACTGTAAATTCTTGCTTCCATTGTCATAGATTAAATGACCATATATGGATGGGTTTATTTCTGGGCTCTCTATTCTGTTCCATTGGTCTATGTGTGTGTTTTCATACGAGTACCAAACCGTTTTGATTACTGTTGCCTTTTAGTATGAATTGATGTCAGGTAGCATGATGCCTCCTACTTTGTTTTCATTTCTCAAGATTTCTGTGGCTACTGGGGTCTTTTTTGGTTCCATATAAATTTTAGGATTACATGTTCTATTTCTGAGAAAAATGTTCGTGGTAGTTTGGTTGGAATTGCATTGAATCTATATATTGCCTTAGGTAGTATTGACATTTTAACCTATTAGTTCTTCCTCTCCATGAACATGGTATATAGTTCCATTTATTTGTATCTTCTTTGATTACTCTCCTCAGTGTCTCATAATTTACTAAGTACAGGTCTTTTACTTCTTAGTTAAATTGATTCCTAGATATTTTATTGTTTTTGAAGCAATTTTGAAGCAAAAAAAGGGATTGATTTCCTGATTTCTTCTTCTGATAGTTTATTATTGGTGTATACAAGTGCAACTGATTTCAGAATATTAATTGTGTATCCTGCTACTTACTAAATTTGTTTATCAGTACTGACAGTTTTTTGGTGGACCCTTTGGTTTCTCTCTCTCTAGTATCATGTCAAGTGCATATGATGACAATTTTACTTACTCTGTTCCAATTTGGATGGCTGTTATTTCATTTTCTTTTCTGATTGCTGTGGCTAGAACTTCCAGAACTATGTTAAATAGAAATGGTGGAAGTGGGCAGCCTTATTTTCTTCCTGATCTTAAGGGGAAAACTTTTAGCCTTTCCCCATTCAGTATGAGGTTTGCTGTGGGCTTGTCATATATGGCCTATATTATGTTGAGATGTGATCCCACTATTCCCATGGAGGCACACAGCTACTGGCCCAACACTGTCAGAAAAACTCCCAGTCTCATCCTGTCCTAATCAGCCACTTCTAGATCAGGCTGAGCAGCCCAACAGACAATCCCCAGCCCTGCAACTCTGCATGAGTAGTGCAGAGAGCAGGGAGCCAAGGTTGTTTATACACTTGTGTCTCAATGAACAGCCTGACGGAGCTGGGGCACGCCCACAATGTGTTTCCCTGGCAACGTAGCACAGGTGGGGTGGAAGGTGGGGATCCAAGGCCGCATGCACAGCGTGCACACAAACACACACTCCTGTGCCAATTTCACCAGACCAATGTGGTCCAGGACTTGACCCTCTATAGGAAGGCCAAACCTGACAAAAATGACAGCACATTTGCATGCAAGCTCCACACCAGGGAAACAATGGTCCCAAAAACCTCCAGCCCATGCACCAAAGGTGCTCAGTTCAGTCCATCCCCGTAGGCTCCTGGGCACCGCTCAAACAGCTAATCCCTCCACCAGGAACTGGATGAGTGCTCACCGACAAGTGAGTCCATGTATGGGCCCCACTGGTTCTCTAGCTGCCCTCACCCTCACTGAGTTGAGCAAAGAGAGTCCTCACAAATTTCTACTGCCAGCTATCACGGAACTCCTCTTCCTGGCAAAGTAACTCTGGGCTGGTGAGATCAGTGTCAGGCCAGAAGGACTCTCCCCCAATCGGAGAAGCCTCCCCACTGCTGAGGGACCCTCATGGGGTTTGCCCTCTCTTGTCTCTGCCCCTCCTACCAGACATGACCTGGCCTCCTCTTAAAGTCCCTCATTTAAAGTTTCTGTTTATCTAGTGTTCAGGGGACTTCCGAGGTTGAACTCTGTATAAATTATTTGTAACTTTGGTGTAATCCTCGGAGGCAGTTGGCACAGCTGCCATCTGTCTATTCTGCCATCTTACCTGAAACCGCTTCTATAATGCACGTAACCATTGTTCAACTAAGAAGTGATGAATGGCACGGATCTGATCAGCCACATCACTGATGCTGCACTACATGAGGGGAACACACTGCAACAGTGTCCTTGCATCCCTCTTCAGATAGAAGAGGGACAGATAAACATCTGTGTCAGAAGACAGACGCCGTACACATAGCCGATCAAATAGTCCCAAACAGCATGTGCAAGAGTGAAAGAAACCTCATGTGAATTACACTTTTTATGTTCTAGTCAATCAAATGAGTATCCTTCCCCATGTGGTCACCTGTACTGGAGAAAAACTCCTTGAGGTAATGTAGCCTTCTTGACTTAGCTCTCTGTCAAGGTGAATAGGTCTGGAAGAACAGGGTCAGCTAAGAAGACTTCTGCTGTGCTGCTGCCCAAAAGCAGGAACCACTTGTCCTAGAATTCATGTTGTAGGACAATTCCGTTCTCTGACTCTGCAACAGGGAAGGTGTGTCTTGGCCTCAATTGCTGACCAGGTAGTGGCACAGCTCATCCCTTCCACTTTATCAAGAGATGGTCCCTGTGTTCACCAAGACAAGGAAGAAAGCATGTCTGTCTCCTGCAGTCCCGAGTCTCCAGGACTCAACATGTGCAGTGACATGACCCAACAGGAGAGACACTTGTCAGCGTTCCTGCAATGTGTCAGTGAAAGGAAGGCGGGTATCCTGCTTGACCCACATGAGAAAGAGCCTACAAGGGTGTAACCACACAGGGACTCAGATTCTTTTAGGGCACTTGAGTGGTGGGTATCCATGATGCACTATAGTAGGTGCTCCATTTGCACAGCCACATCTTGCCAGAGCTCATGGAAAACACAACATGGGAGAACATGTGAGAGATACAGAGTAGGAAATAAGGACAGAGAGTGGGTTGACCAAGGAGAGAGAGGGAGAGAGGGAGGAATGGAGAAAGAGACAGAGACAGAGAATAGGACAGGCAACAGATGCAGCCTTTTAATAAGAGGCTTATTTCCTCTTGAATATAGGACTAGGACATGAACTCTGCAAAAATTTAGGCCACATCGTCCTTCAGCAAGAGTCCTCACCACTGTCTGCACCCCGGTTCTCAGATATCCCTTTTCCAAGGAATCCTGCAGTGGCCAGGTCGTATCCCTGGGCTATTTCATGAGAACTCCCTGGGGATCCATGTGATAAGTGCTACAGGACCCTGCTTTGATAGAGTCAAGTTCAGCCTGACACCAAGTGAGAGAAGCCCAAGGAAAACCTTTGGTTGCCAGCTTCAGTGAGCTTACTGCAGGCCAATCCTTGGAGAGGGCGGGGCTGCGGGTAGTAAGGAGGGATTCCACTGGGCCTGAGGCAGAAGCCTGGCCAAGAAGCAGGTGGGATGTGGGCAGCAGAATAGGCGGTCCTTGGACAGGAACCAACAGGGTCCGTGTCTCCAAGTCTTGTCTCTGACCCGTGGAGATTAGGGCGAGTCGGCTGAGTGTGTCTCTGGCATCGTGCCAGGCGAGTCCATGTGGGGCTGGTGGACGGGCACCTTGTGCAGGCGCCCTGCGTATGGGAGTACGGAGGCCACATCGAGAAGTGCAGCACCACCTCAGTATCCTAGCAGCAGATGCGGTTGGCTCTAGATACTGGGCATTTCCACATCCACTCCATTACAGCTGTTCAGATCTGGGCTAGGACTACATGGCAAGTGAGGTGGGGTGCAGGAAAGGCCAGGAGATCCAGGGATCCTTGGGTGATTTCCAACCAGGAGGGGGCATTCAAGAGGCCAGGGCCCGAGGCTCTCCCGGTGGAGAGGGGTTCGTGGGGACCCTGCAAGCTGCAGCAGGTGGGAGGTTCTTGGAGTCTGGTATCTTCAAGGTGGAAGCTGTGAAGGAGAGAGAGACCCTGGTGTCGCAGCAGGTGGCAGTGCTGCTTGCAGAGGACATCATGTATATGGTGACAGAAGAGGTTGTGGTGAGCCAGGAGTCTGTGAAGGATGAGTTAGAGGTAAGGCATGTGGAGGAATTTAGGGTGATGGAGGAAGGGCAGAATGAGGTACAGGCTACAGGGAGCACGGAGGAGTTTCACGCCCCCAGTGCTAGAGGAGAAGGCCATGCAGCCGCAGCTGGCACAGCCCAGGCAGGCTGGGACCAGGTCTCGGTCCCCACTGGAAGCATTGTAAGCCATTCAGTTACAGTTGAGGGCTCAGAAGGACGGACACAACAGGGCCTCCTGTCGGCTGAGGCGGTAAATCCATCAGAGGAGGCAGTTGCATCTGGAGCATAGAAAGAACATCATCCAGTGCATCCGTGGCTACTGGGCCAAAGCCGAATCCTCACAGGTGCCTCCTTGGTTTTGCTGCTGAATAGGATGACAGGGAGGGCAGCGGGAGCAAGGCAAGTGCCAGGTCCACGTGGGATAAGGGCTGAGGGGAGGGCCTGGGTGCCCCAAAGGCTCATCATGGGGCAGGTGTACAGGGACCAGGACAGTCCTTTAGGTGTCGGAGCAGAAAGCAGGGGTGAATGTTTTTCCACATACACATTGCTTGCGCACACTTTCGAAAGCCAAGAAGCAACTGACCAAAGGAAGGGAACTTGGGCAACATATATGGGCCTACCTCACACATTGCAGACGTTGCAAGGACACCGTGTTATGGACAGTCCCAGCAGAAATGGAGCCCACACACTCCTCCCAGGTTTTCCCAGGTGTGTGGGTAGATTTCCACAGCCCAGTGCTAAAGTACAGGTTGTCAGGTTCCTGATTAAGCGGTATGATTCCACTGTCCTTTCCAAATCAGCACTCCACTAGTTGAGCTCACGGGCCGGCTAACGTGCTGTTTCCACACAGCCTCTACCCACTCACCCGCAGACTCTCAAAAACTGCAAGGTATGAGTATGGAAGAGCTCCAAACCCAACTGGGCAGCCCCTTGTGCATGCAGGTATCTCGATTAGCTGTGTGTGTGGACACAGCTTCATGGGAACAATCACAGCACTTTGGGGAACTTGGATACGAGAGAGAGACATCAAAAAGCAGTGTTTTTTGGGTGTGGAAACACATAGATCAGGTGCAGATCGGGGACAAATAAGGAAGCAAACCCTCCCCATGTCATTGCAGGCAGCATCAGATGAACCTGCATCCTGGGATACCAGTCCTGGGAACGTGTGATGAATGGCAGGGCTGGGGGAGCTGGGCAGGAGGCAATACCTAGCTTCCTACCATGTGCCGCTGCAGTACCTCCTTTACCCCAGGGCTGCTAGGCTGCTTTTGTCTCTGCCTTGCACAGCATGAAGACTCCTTAACCAGAAAGCATATTCTGAAGCACACCCACAAGTGTGCTTAATCAAGCACCTTAATCAAGATGAAGACATGCTTAGAGACATGACCAATTTGGAAGTTAGCTAGTGTGCCTGGGGTGGCTGTAGTGTGAGCAAGGGATGTGGGGTGGCTGGTATGGGTGGTGTGTTGGAGTAGGGGAAGGGTTGTGCCCAATCCTGCCACTGGGCAAGCTCAGCAAGCTCCAAGACATGTCACTTTTCTTGACCTCTTGGATGTGGCAGGTGCAGGAGTTGAGCCACCCCAGGTATCACTGCCAGTTGAAATTTTTCTTTTGGATAAACCCTACTTCCTGTATGAAGTGATCATTAAGCAGTATCATGTTAGCTTGGCTGGTATGTGGCAGTTCTCACAATGGGGGCTGGGTGGGCACAAGGGGCAAGGCATGGGTGCTGGAGCAGCATGTCCCTCATATTCCTCCTCTCTTCCTCCAGGGTATAGGGCGTCTCATTCCTCTCCAGTGTGGTGGTTCTGGGATTATGAGCATGGGTGCAGCAGTCACAGGCATGACAGCACTGGACTTAATTTCTCCAACTGGTTGTCTGACCACAACTGCCCAGGGTTGAGCAAGATGGCTGAGTTGCGGCCCCTCTGGCCATGGTCAGAAATGACTGTGACAGAAGCCCCAGGTGCGCGGAAAGGGTCTGGGCCCTGTCCTGAGCTGACTGTGTTGCTTCCCTTGGCAGGTCATCAGCGAGGACCTGTGGCCCAATCCCCAGCAGTACTACTGGAGAGACACAGACACCAGAGGAGGGGCCTGAGAGGATGCTGCGCTGGTGAGGAGCCCTCAGGCTGTGGGTTGTGGGTCACTGGGGAACCTCATTGCAGAAAAAATCAGGGAAACTGAGGCTCAGAGGAGAAAGGTCCCACAATGGGTGGGTGAGAGGCTTGCCAAGGAACTTGGAGGGCCTCAGTGCACAGAGGGTATGTGGAAGTGAGGGACATCATCCCACCTGAGCATTCAGGATTATATCCCAGGACACAGAGAGAGAAGGAATGATCTTGGCCACATTTCCCAAAGTAGCCACCTTGGTGCTGTCAGGCTTTCAATGGGTCTTCTGCAACTCATTAGGTTTGGGGTTCTTGGGGCTGCCTCCTGTGCCTTCCTGGATGAGTCCCATCCTCTCAAGCCCTTTCTCTTTTCTGTGTGGATAATGCAAGTCCTTTTGAAATTTCACATCCACCCATGATTTCCCCATAGCCAAGCCGGTGATCCCTGCAATGGAAACAGGATATCTGCATCACTTCATTTAAAACTCTAGGGTAGCAATGGGGTCCCAAAAGGGCAAGCTGTTATGCCTGCTGGCCCTATCGGTGGGTCTGTCACACGGTCGCACATGGACTACTATGGGTTTACTCATGTGGGTGGGTGTCTGCTGGTCAAGTGTAATTGTCAGGGGGCACTCCAGATCCTGAGATGAAGAGGGCAGAGCATGAAACTAGGCCAAGTAGAACAAGTTCTAGGAGCATCCGCAGATGTGAGAGATGGCATGATGAGTCTGCTTGGTACTTTTGCACAATAGAAACATGAGGAAAGGATCGCCTGTGGGACATTCAGGGCATTTCTACCAGCTATGTGGCGTGACACTGAAAGAGACATAAAGAAGTTGAACATAGTTGTCACGTGTGTGTCGTCTATATGAGGGGTCATGGGATGGTACTGAGTGCACCGCTTCCTTAAGTTGGGTAGAATGTGCAGCCTGTGAAATGCACTGTGTTGGGGACACAGGCAGGGTTCTGGAATTGGAGACCAGGGTACAGCAGAAAGTGCGATTCCTGAGAGACCGTACTTCTTTCTTACTGGCCACAGTCTGTGGATGAAGGAGGGAAGAAAAGATAGGCTGCTGAATTAAAGTCTTTTCAAGTAAGCAGGGGAAGGAAACAGTCCACAGTCCCTGCGAGCATGGCATCAGGGTAGACTGTGACCCGCAGTTCCGTTTTGTGGATTAGGCAGCTGCATGGGTATCCCTTCTCTTGGATGGCAGGCACACTCTGACATGACACAAGACAGGTGGCTTCCTGAGTTATGGGTCACGATCCCCCAGAGGGGCGCTGGGAAAACTAAACTATTACATGACCGTCCCACCTCTGCTACAGAGGACATTTAAGCCGTGTGTAGGAAAGGCAGCTGTGAAGAATGATATTACACTGGCAGGACACTACCAGTTCCCTGGTCTGTCCTCCTGTAGATAAGGACTGTGGGACAGGAAAAGACAGAGTGTCGTGGGTTGAGGCCAGTAGTGACACTGTGGAGCTCTGGGCTCTGGGGCAAGGGAGGCATGCCAGGGAGGGGTTGTTTCCCTCCAGAAGGAATGGCCTCATGGGAAATCCTTTGTGTCTTTGGGGGTCTCATCTGTGTGGCCGAAATGCAAAGTGGCGAAGGCTAAATGGAGAGATGTCACGCTGAAATGCTTATGCCAAGCTGAGCCCTGTGAGGGATTCTTCCTCGTGGCCCAAATGTAGGAGATGGCGTTAGTCTACATCACATAGATAGGCTAAGGACTTCATCCCAGCTCCAGAAACTTCCTGAGTGTGCAGGCAATTAGAATGAATAGTACTGCCGAGGAGTCTGTCTCTCCTCAGGAAATATTCTTAGTGAGGATCTCTGGGGCTGAAGGGTAGCCAGGCTGTGACAGTTTCAGCTGCCCAGAGCTCTTCGATATAGGATAGGTTCCTTGCACCTCAGGGTGCCTCAGGACAGAGGACAGGGTATGTTGTGGGGCAGATAGAGCAGGGGTTGCTGGCCTCTGTGAAAAGCAGGTGCAGGCAAGAGAAGTAGCGTGGTGTGCACCTTGCCTCCTCCTTCTGGAGTGGACAGCTGTGGTAAGAAAGTCCTGTTATCCATGTGGTCGGACAGGGATTTATGCAGTTCCTAGGCTTAAGGATTTCCCGCGTGCCTCAGAAGTCTCTCCCTGTTTAATATAAAATGAATCCCATTTGCGTATCTCTGTCCCTGGCCTACTTACTGTACTGGATGGACACTATACCAAACTTTTACAGGGCAGTTTGTATTTAGCCTTCCATTACAGAGCAATAGCTCCTTTCAGTGGCTGAGTCCCTCTGGACACTGCAGAGGTGTGAGAGGGAAAATGAACACGTGCAGGGTCAGGAAATACACATAGGAAATCAGGGTGTGAGTGCCTGGCTGAGAAGATCAGCAGGGGCAGTGGCATGCCTGTGAGAGCTGAAGGAAGAAAGAGGTGGGCACAAGACAGTTCTGCACAAAACAATGTGCTATTTTCAGGTGGTCCTGCTCAGAGTAGGAATGCCCAAGTATCCCAGGCTCAATCTGTCAATGGCAACAGAGGGGGAAAAGAACGCTGCCGCACATGGCCTAGGTTCCCATCAGTACCCCTTGCAAGGCCCTACATCTCTGTCTTGGGTCCCATTCAACATTCCTCTATCACCAGGGCAACCCCAACTTTTCAATCATTTCATAAAAATGTCATGGGAGGAGAAATGGATGTTTTCAGCATTCAAGGTGTCATGAGCAGGTACATACAGTGTAATACAATAGTGGGGGCACATATACAGTATCCACTATTTTAAAAATAATACTTTAAATGTCCACATTGAGCAAATGTGTGAGCATGTTTATAATATATAATACATATATGATTGTGTATGTGTATGCATATGTATGGTGGATGCACTCATCTATGCATGTGTCTGTGTATACTGAAACATGAAACCACTTCTATAAATCACATAACCATTGCTCAATTGATAAGTGACGAACGGCACCAATCTGACCAACTGTGTCACTCATGCAGCACTATATGAGGGCAACATACTGTCGCAGTGTCTGTGTATCCTTCTTGGGAAAGAAGAGCAACAAAGAAACACTTGTGTCATTAGATGGATCGCATACTGACAGTAGTGAGTACTGTGGTTCCCATTAGATGTGTCCCCACATGAATCACGTGTGTTTATGTTCTAGTGAAGCGAATGTGTATCCTCTCCCATGAGGCTACCTGTAAGGGAGAAAATGTGCCTTGAGGTAATGTAGGGATGGCTGACTTGAATTTCAGGAGACAACACTCCTTTCTTCAGGCACAAGTTTGGCAGGTCAGCCTTATGGATACATCATCCTTAGCTTAGCTCTCTGTCATGGTCTACAGGGCTGGAAGCCCAGGGTCAGCTTGAACCCTTCTGCTGTGTGTGCTGCCCAAGAGCAGGAACCACTTGCCAGAGAATTCATGTTGTGCAACAAGTTCATCCCCCAGATGCTGCAACAGCGAAGCTGTGTATCTTCCTAACTGCTGACCAGGCACTGGCAGAGCTCATCCTTTCTGTTCTACTAAGAGATGGTCTCTGTGCTCACCAAGACAAAGAGGAGAGCATGTCTGTCTCCCTCACTCCCAAGACTCCAGACTCAAACGTTTGCAGTGACATGGCCCAAGAGTAGACTTTTGTCAGCGTTCCTACAATGTGTCAGTGAAAGAAAGGCAGTTGTCCTGGCATGACCCATGTGAGAAGGAGCTTACAATGGTGTTACCACAAAGAGATTCAGGTTCTTTTAGGGTACCAGTGGTTGTGCCTATGGTATGCTAGTCTGTACCTTTTTTTGCCGAGCCTGTGCCTTTGTAGAGTTCACAGAAAACACAACGTGGAACATAGAGGTGAGAGACAGACAGACTGGGAGACACAGAAGGAGATAAGGACAGAAAGAGCTAAAGATGGGAGAGAGAGAGAGAGAGAGAGAGAGAGAGAGAGAGAGAGAGAGAGAGAGAGAGAGAGAGAGAGAGAGAGAGAGACAGAGACAGAGACAGAGAGAGAGAGAAGAGAGAAGGACAGAGAGACAGAGACAGAAAATTCGAATAGGTCAACAGACTGAGCCATATAATGAGGGGCTTATTTTCTCTTGAACGCAGGAGGTCAACTCTGCCAAAATGAAAGGTACATAACCCTCCATCCAGAGTCCTCGCCACTGTCTGCAGCCTGGTTCTCAGATATCCATTTCAGGGATATCCTGCGCTACTCATGTCGTATCTTCTGGGCTACTACATGAGAGCTCCCTGTGGATCAATGTGAAAAGTGCTACAGGACTGTGATTTGGTAGTGGGAAGTTTGGCCTGATGCCACGAGTCTCAGCAGGTGGCGCCCATTTCCAGGGAAACACCTGGTTGCCAGCTTCAGTGAACTTTCTGCAGGCCAGTCCCTGGAGAGGGCGGGGCTACACGTCATGAGGAGGGGTTCCCGTGAGCCTGAGGCAGAAGCCTGGACAAGAAGCAGTAGGAATGGGGGCAGCATGTCCCCAACTCCTTTGTCTGATTGGTGGGAATGTGGGCGAGCTAACTGAGCGTGGCTCTGGCATCTTTCCAGCAGAGTCCTGTAGCGTGACAGTGGGCACCTTGTGCTAGAGCCCTGCCTATCTGTGAACAGAAGCCAAGCCGGAAGTCCAGCTCCACGGAGGTAGCCTCATGGCCAACACGGTCAGCTCTGAAGATTGCGCATCCACCTGCCACTACTTTACAGCTACACAGCTCAGGGCCAGGGCCACATGGAGAGAGAGGAGGGACGTGGGGTAGGTCAGGCTATTTGGGCATCCTTCGGTGATTTAGTTCTGGGAGGGGGTGTTCTAAATGCAAGGGCCTGAGTGTCTCTCAGTCCAGTGGGGTGCATGGGGATCCTGCAGGCTGCAGCAGGTGGGACTTTGGAGGAGGCCTACATCTGCACGGTGGAAGCAGTGCAGGAAAGAGATGCCCTGGAGTTGTAGCAGCAGGCACTGTTGCAGAGAACACCATGCAGGTGGTGACAGAAGAGGAGGTGGTAACCCAAGATATTGTAGAGGATGTGGTCAATCACTGCTTGCACACAGCCTCCATTTCCACACACATACACATATATTCACATTTCTAGGTGTGAGTCTGGCAGAGCTTTCAACACAATCAGGAAGCCCCTTCAACACACAAGTTTCTTAAGAAGCTGTATTGGATACAGGGTTTAGGAACAAACACTCTCCTAGATGAACGTGGACACAGGACAGATCATACGCCTATATCACAAACAGTGACTTTCTTGCATTGGCACACACAAATGAAGTGTAGTACAGGGACTGTCAGGAAGCAGGCACTGACAGATGAACCTGTACCCAGGGATACCAAGGTACTGAGCATGTTTGATGAATGGCAGAGCGTTTAACATTTATCCACTAGCCTTTGCTTTGCTTCCATCTTGGCTATTTTAAATAGTGTTGTGATGAACAGAGATGCATATATCTTTTTCAATTAGTGATTTCTATTTCTTTATATAAATACCTAGAAGTGGAGTTGCTGAGTCTTAAGGTAATTGTATTTTCAGTTTTCAAAGGAACCTCCGAACTGTTTTCCATGTTGGCTGCACCAGTTTGCAATCCCGCCAACAGTGTATATATGAGGATTCCCTGACCATATCAAGATATGGAAGCAACCCAAAGGCCCGTCCACAAATGAGTGGATAAAGAACATATAATACTCATTTGATGCTTCAATCTGATATGGAAGATATTAAGGTTTTTACACCTTTAATATTCCACAATCTAAATTTCATTTGCACAGTTCCTTTAAAAGAATACCCTTAAGAAACCTCAGAAATAGGTGCTAATTTTGCAAACTGAATTTGGCATACTTGATTTATAAAACTTTATAAACCCAAGCTTCTAACAACACGAGTTTTTAAATTATTCTTATTCGTGATCTTTGCCTATAGTTTCTGATAAATACCCTAACACTTGCAGATAATTCTGCATTTGTAAGAGCATATACTATTAAAACTTTTGTGTTACAATGATTTTCAAATACTCCAAGATACAGTTAGTGATTACCTCCTAAAATACGCTTTTCTCCAGATATAGATATAGATATAGATATATAGATAGATAGACATAGATATAGATATATAGATATTTACGTGCACATATATTTACACACACACACACATATGCACAAAATTACTTTTATTTCATTGAGATATATACTCAGGAAAGTTAACTAGCTCAGTTTTATGTTTCCATTATAGTTGATATTATTATTATTATTATTTGTTCATTTTAACGAATAATCTGACTAACTGATTCAGTTTGGGTTTTAGCGGAGTAAATTGGTTTCATTACCATTATTCCCACTTGGGTCATCTGCTGCTTCAGTTTGGATAAGCAAATGGATACTTAATTTTTATTGCTTAAAATCTTTATATCATTTCATATGTAATTTTTCTTTTGACTTATATCACTTCTACAAGGGATGTAGTACATTCACACAAAATTTCACAGTTATGAGGCAAACATTGTTTTGCAGCCTTGTTGGAGAATACTCAAACGTTTCTTTTATACATTTAGTTTTTAAAAGAGGAATATAAAATTTGTTTAGCCCTCTAAGTGGAAAACACCATGGCCTCCCTATGGGAACTTACAGATTGCTTAATTTTTAATGTATTTTTGTATTCAAAGACAAAAAGTGAAATTTTAGAGAAACAGAGCAATTCACCCTCCATATTGCTTTTATGCTTCTTTAAAGCAGGAGTAAAATCACACATAAAACAGCATTTGGTGGAAGTTTTACTCTGAAAATTTTAACAAAATAGACATTAAATTTAAACAGTTAACTTTTTTTTTTTTTGAGGGCAGTGTCACTGGCCCTCATATATGGGACCCAAACTGGGGCCGCTGGCTTCCCAAGCCAGTGCTTAACAACTGTGCCACACGGCCGGCCCAACAGTTAATGTCTTTCAATTAAAATGAACAATTTTGAAATTACTTTGAGAATTCCACTTTTTCATCTTATCCATAAATTCATGGATGGAACATTAATACATGCCTCTACCCAAACCAACATTTCTCTTTTGGTTGTACTCAAGCAACAGAAACATATGGCATTTAAATTTTCTCTTCAAACACAAAATTTGGTATATAACTGAGTTAAATTTAGTATCTTTTTCGGCCTGCTCTTTCAAATTGGCTTCCCACACAACCTCCTCTGGAAGCCCTGTAACTTGAGCTACTATATGATTCACAAGGAACAGAGTACACCCTATCCATAGATGGTGAAGAACCTCGTTCTCGTCTGCCACCAATGTCACGAGCAATTAGAGAGGTATCATTTCGGCTGCTTGAGTAATTTTCATTACCTCTACCATATCTGTCTCGTGTGTAATATTCATCATAGCGATCTCTTCCATCATAAGTCAGCAGGGTCCCTCGTGCTGGTGATATGCCATGAGAGTTACCTGCAAAGTCAATGATCAAATCAAAACTTAAACTACATTACAAAATATTCTGCAATCATCATACCATGACTTTATAAAGTGCTAAGTATTTGGGAAAATATGCTTTAATTTTCCTGTGCTGAGAAGACATTGGGTTGGTCAGAAAAGTCATGACGTATTTTTTCCATGTTTTTCGTTGCAAAAATGCATCATGACTTTTCCGACACCCAATAGCAATCATGCCGCAGTATTCAAGGGATTTCATTTTCACTTAAAAGAAAGTTTAAGAGTATTATCTGTGACCTAAGTAATTTTTTTAAAGTGAATGTCCAAATCGCAATTTCTGAAAATTCTGAAATTCTGACTTTAGTACTGTCCCCCGAGGCTTCACATTGTTAAACACTCCTGGTTTCTTTAAAATGTTAAAATGTTTTAATGAGGAAAAGATGAGATTACCAAGTTACCCTTAAAAGCGATTTATTAGTTTAAAAGAGCTATTAAGATAATGACTCCAAGACCTTCAGACAAACCAAAAGTCCATACTACAGTTTTCCTTACATGGAATTACAAGTAAAATTAAACAGCAGTGGCCTGTTAAATCTTACTCTATGATTTACGAGTCAAAACTGGATTCTTACCATAACTCGCATATGAATCTCTGTAAGAGCTTCCCCTTGTATGTTCAGAATAATCTCTATCACGGCCCCCACCACAGCCATCAAAACCACTAAATTCAAAACGCAACAGAACAAAAAGACACACAGTGTTAACAAATGTCTGAGTTTAGAATTGCAACTTGATAAGAAAGAAAAATTTCATAGTACCTAAGTCTCCTAGAGGAATGTCCATCCTGAGAACGTGAATGGCTATAATCACGGAAGTCTCTAGGTTTTGCAGCATAATTCTTATAGTCGCGGGAACTGTGAAAATCTCTGCTTGAATAACAAACAAATAAAGCGCAAATATTTTAAAGTGCACCTTCTAACATCCATAAGAATGTATTAAAAGCTCTGACAACAAAAAGACAAAGCATTTTAAATGAACAAACAATCTGAATATACATGTCTCCCAAGACATATAGCCAACAGGCACATCAAAATGTGCTCAATATAATTAGTCATTAGAGAAATGCAAATCAAACCCAAATGTGATAGTACTTTACTCATAAGTTGCCTATATAATTTCTAAAAAATAAAGGTCCCCTCTGGGTGGTGAACACACAATGTGATATGTAGATAATGTATTACAAATTGTACACTTGAAGCCTAGGAAATTTTACTAGTGTCCCCCCACTAAATTAAAAAATATATAATACATGTATGTATGTATAAAGAAAGTGTCTAGTGTTGAAGATGTAGAGAAATTGGAATCCTATATACCCTGATGATAGAAAGAAATGATGCAGGTGCTGTGGGAACAACTGGAGGTTTCTTTAAAAAGTTAACGAAATTGCAATATGACTCGGGAATGCCACCCCCTCAGTATATGCCACCCCAAATCAATGAATACAGCTACTCAAATACTCGTACATGAATATTCACAACAGTACTATGGTGGAAATAACCCAAAACAGGCAAATGGATAAACAGACTGTGTTCACTACACCTACAAAGGACTGTTTAGTCAGCCTTGCAGGTATGATGTACTGATTTGTGCTACAACATTCATAAACTGCTAAAACATTCAAGCTAATGAAAAGAAGTCAGATACACAATGTTACATATTGTTTGATTCCAGTAGTATGATATATCCAAAATAGGAATATTGTTATAGACAGAACATATAGTAGTGTTTGCTAGTGACTGAAGCAGGGGAAAAAATGAGAGTATCTGCTGAAGAATATCATTTTACTTGTGTGTAATGAAAATGTTTGGTAACGAGATAAGAGGTGGTAGCTGCATAACACTGTGAATGTTGCTGAATTCTTCACTCCAAAATGTTTAATTTTATGGTAGACAAATTTTACCTGAACAAATATATCAACTATGATATTACAGTTCACATATTTGATCTTCCTTTACCTATCTTTAGTAGAATAACCACCATCTCTTGGTGGCATATAGTATTTTCTCCTGGAAGAAACTGGGTCTCTGCGTGGAGGACCTCCATAGTTTTTTCTCCCACACGATACTGGTCCTGTAATTTAAAAATGCATGTCTAAGTATCTCAGAATTGAGCATAATGTTCCAAAGAAAAAGAAATATTCAAATCATCTCTTTCTTTCCATAATGATGTTCAATAATTAGTCTAAGATTCCATTTATGCTCATTTTGTCTGCCCTTTAAAATGTTAATTCTTGAATAAAAATTTTAATCTGACAGCTCCCTCTCCCTGTATACCTTTTTATTTTTTTTGAGGGCAGTGTCACTGGCCCTCACATGTGGGACCTGAACCGGGGCCGCTGGCTTCCCAAACCAGCGCTTAACTCCCGAGCCACTTGGCCGACCCCTCTATACCTTTTGAATAATCTTGAAATCACCATCAATTGGTATAGCCTCAAAAATACAAACTAAATATAATTTTTACAACTACTTTCACATATTCAATGATTACAAGTGTCTTTTGAAATTTCTTATCTGTCAGCTTTTCTCTTTCTCTGTTTGTCATTGTCATCCATTTCTTGCCTTGATTAACGTCTCTTAGTCTTGCCTTCACGCTTACTGCTCCATGTACTATCCTTTATAATGGTCCCATTACAACTAATTAGCCTTTTCAATACCCAAGTTTGGTATTATTACCACCCGAGGTAAAACCTTCCTCATTCCTCCACAATGTTTACCCAAGTTGCTACAATTGTTTCAAGATCTCGTTTCCCCCTCACATTAGTCTTTTCATGCTATTATTTCAACCATTTTTAGGTCTCAGGATATTCCATCTTCTTGTCATTTACTTGTATGTATTTTAACACTGTCAAGAATACACTTCGGTGCTTATTAATATTTTTATTGGGCTACCTCATGTCAAATTCTTTACATATATTTTACAATTCCTAATGCTAACAAATTTCAATGTATAAGGCTTTGTAATGATGGAAATATAGATTTCTACTGCATATCAGCAATACTATATAAAGGGTCATTTTAGGAGCATTGTACCTCTTACAAAATACAACTTTCTTCCATACATAATAGACTCTTTATGTGCTAATTCTTATTCCCAGCTCCCAAAGGTAAGTCTTTCACTTATTTTGGTTCGTTCAGCAGCTAATCCTGTAAGGGGAATGTTTAGGCTTCTTGTGTATTTTGAAGTTGATAGCCAATGCTGTACTTAGTTAGCTTTAGTGGTCTACATATCAAGGGTAATTAAAAAATTTTTTCAACTTCAGTTGGCATTCAATATTATTTTATATTGGTTTCGGGTGTACAACACAGTGGTTAGATATTTATATACTTTACACAGTGATCCCCATGATTATTCTAGTACCCACCTGGCACCATAAATAGTTATTACTACTATTGAATATATCTCCTATGCTGCACTTATATCCCCCATAACTATGTTGTAACATCCGGTTTGTACTTGGTACTCTCTTCACTGTTTTCATGCAGCCTCCCAATCCAACTCCCACCAGGCAACCAACAGTTTCTTCAGTCTATCTATGAGTCTGTTTTCTGTCTTGTTTACATAGTTTGTTCTTCAGATTCCACATAATAAATGAAATCAGACTGACCACAGAAAGATGCAAGAGAATTTAGAAACAATGCTTGGTAAGGAAGTATAATATATCTTCTAATTTAGTGAGGTTTCAAGTTCATACAATAACAAGGGTCAAACAGAAAATCCAAAAAGGTAAAAGAACTCAAGTTGCCTATCAAACTTCAGTAAATAGGAATACATGTTGTTATATGGCCTGTTTTCCAAAGAGTTATTTCTAAATCCTCTTGCTTCCTTCTCCATTCCATCTGAGATTAGATAACACCTTTTCAAATTTATTATCTGCTCTTTGATTCTACTCCTCATCCCGTTTTCTTGCTTTAAATTATTTTTTATATAATTTCAAATTATCCCCTAAGGACCATTATGTTAAGAGTTTAAACCATCTCTGTGCCAACCTTATTGACAGATTTATGTCCTCCATATATTTCACAACTAAGTGCACTTCTGTGATTTCCTTCCAACCTAAAATGTCTGAATGCTTTGAATCTACCTTTCAAGCCTTAATTTTATTTTAAAATACCACCTAAGCCCACAATTATCTCTTTTCAAGCTAAATAACAAATACTTATGTTCTATTTGTTAAGCCCTGTTACTTTTTCTGGATATTTCCTTCCCAATGAAAGGATTCTTCATTTTTTCCATCCCAGTGAAAGTAGAAAATGTATCTCATGTGTACTTGTACACATTTCTTAGAATTTTCACACAACCAAAAATAATGCCCTGCAGAGAAACATTTTTATGGACTTTAAACTGAGCTTTCGAATAATTTTTAGATCAGACAACCATTAGCAAGAATCATCTGGAAAAATTCCTTTTGAGACTAAGAATGTATCCACTAACACTGTATTAAAAAAGAATAATAGTAAAGTGCCAACATGATCCAAACAAAGAAAGGAAAAATGATTACTATGGCAAGCCTTAGTTATTATCTGTCTATTTGACCAGGTGGGAAAAACACATAGCCCAACTACATTATTCAACAGAATATTCTGTCACAGCACATTCCAGTTTTCATGAAAATTTTAATCTTGAACAATGTGAAAACTACTAATCAAAGAATATTAGCAGGAACTTTGAAAATTAGGAGGGATCCTGTAAAAACATGGACTCAGAAGAGTTGCTTTCCCCACTGTGGTGTTCACGATTTATCGCATCTATAATTACAGGTTGAGTTATTATTTTCTTACCATGAATCAATTAATAACTTTGTGGTTGGCAAATATCCCCAAGTACTTCTCACTGTCTTTGTGCTTGTTGATTTTAAAGCTAAGCATTCAGTTTAAAATAGCTCTTTTTCATTAATAAAAATATGACTGTTTTTGCCTTATACAGCACTTAACTTACCTTGTCTTCCCATCCTGCTATTGTTCCTCCCTGCATCAGGAGGGGCAGATCTTTTTGGAGAAATGCTTCTACTTCTTGACGATGGACCCCTTTTTGCTTGGAAGGGTCTCTTGGAAGGATGCATGTTGAGATTAAGAGTACTTCCACCATCACCTGTGTTGAAATAACACATTTTCTAGTTAATTAGAAACGTCATTTTTAAATGATCAGATTTTGCTTATTGTTTACAAATCTTCATTCACTAACAGTATTGTGATCTTACAAATAAGATTGCCCCTTTATATGACATAAATGAAATTCACAGGCTTACTGTAAAAGTCAGTTTGGAAGAAACCTAGGAAAAAGACTCAAGAAGCATTTTATATTTGTGAACGAATCAGGTTTGGGAAGAACTGGTGGGGTGCAGAAAAATCTGGATTAATTAAAAATAAAAGTACTCTTTTACATATAGGAGGAAAATGGTAAATGATTGTTCATCTAAGTCTGACAGCAAGAAACCTAGTAAAAATGTAACATCATATAGAGATGATGTATTACAGAATTGTAAACCTTAGATCAGTGTCAATTTGGTAACAGCTGCCAACCCAATAAGCTTTAATAACAAAAGAAAATAGAGGATACTGCAAAGATGGCCACTGTGAGGAGAGCTCCCTGAGTTCTTCTCTGGAAATACCCCCAATTTGAACTTCTGTAGCTCTTCAAAGGGACGTCTACTCATCGCACAGAGCAACTAAGTCTCACATAACAATTTCTGGAAGGTGGGCAGACAAGACAAGTGGGGAAGAAGGCGGGCAAGACCCGTGAGGTACAGCCCGCACCCGCCACTGCAGAGGGACCAAACTCCGGAGAACAGATGGTGAGTGTTCCCACGCTCACTTCCTGAGCCTCGCAGCCCATCTAGAGTACAGCAAGAGCACAACGATCTGCAGCCTGAGGAAGAAGCCTCAGGCTGGGCGAAAGGGGGAGGAGAGAGAGGAGACGTGCAGCCGCACTCACAGCTCCCCAGAAAGCAGGGTGCAGAGCCCGGCAGTGACAGGGCAAGATCAATTCCTGCACCGGCCCGGTTCAGGGATCAGTCTCTGTCCACCGGGTCCCACGGAGCGCAGCAAAAGCACCTCAGCGCGCAGACGCTGAGGCAGAAGCCTGAAACCGGGGAAGCAAGGGAAGAAAGAATACTCGCAGGGAGGGGGAGACGCAGTGCGCCGGATGGAGACACAGGGCCCTGAGAGAGACGGAGCGGGGATCTGAGCCACGGCAGGGTGTACGCAGTCTCCTAAACCCCGGCAGTCCCTTCTGGAGAGCAGCAGGAATACCGCGGCACACACTGGCTCCGAGGCAGAAGCCTGAAACCAGAGGAGCAGGGGAAGAAAGAATACTCCGTGGGGGGAGACGCAGCACGCCCAAACAGAGACGCAGGTCCCCGGGAGACAGACCGGAGATTTGAGCCACTGCAGGGTGCGTGCAGCCCCCTAAACCTTGGCACTCTCTTTGTGTGAGCAGCAGGAACTCCCCCGGAGCCTACTAGGGAAAGGCCTTAGCTCAAAACAGTGTTGGGTCTGTGGGGTTGTTTTTGTTGTTGTATTATTTTGTTTGTTTGTTTTGCTCGCTTGCTTGTTTGTTTTTCCTCCTCTCTTTGACAGAAAGCAAAAAAAAACCCAACAAACACAAAGAAAAACAAAAACAACAGAAATTGAAACCCACCCCTACCCTCCCTCAGAAACCCTGGCCCCTGCCAAGCCAGAGTTTTAAACTGATCCTAAAATGGAGCAGGAGGGGCAGACTAATGAGGCATTTCTGACCTGTAGGGGCTTGAAAATTTCAGTCCCAGAAGAGGCTACAGAGTGAGATACCTACCCCGCCCCTACCTTTCCTGCAAGGCTTGGGAGGCAGGGCAGGTTCAGCTGCTGAGGCACTAATTAACAGACTCTTAGCAGCGGGCTTTTGGCAGTGAGAAGATCTTTCATTCTCCACGTTAGGTTTTCAATGGAAAGGGTGCCCAAAGACACTCATTGAGCCTGCAGGGCACACAGCCTGCCTTGAGACAGGCAAAAGCAGAAACGGCAGTGACTTTGTAAAAACTACCAATCACATGTCACAACCATACTCATGTACAGCACACCTGCAGTGCCAGGATCACACTAGGCGTCAGGTGGCCGTCTTTCTTACCACAAGACGCAGAGGAATATTTGTACAGCAGAGGACAAACTCAAGAGAGCTTGGTGGACTTTAGCCAAGACTGCCACTGGAAACACAAGAATCATTATACCCACAGGCCAACTTTAGATAAAATCAGAGCATTTCTGGGTTTGACATACAGGATTCACACCCAACAGAAAGTTGCTACAGGTGCAAGGGCCAAAGGGCCCAAGCCTCACACAGCAACAGCAACTCATAAACTGCAGGCTCTGCTGATCCTCACAGCTAATCGGCCTGGCAGTCAATCACATCTACTGACAAGCCAAAAGTAATCAAAGCTAAACTCCAACAGGTGAAGACACACAACACAAGGAACACCTCAGATATACATGCACAAGAGAATAGGGAGATTGAGTAATTCAAATATAAAGGATACACACCGTATAAGTTTACCCAAAAAAGACTGAGAGACCTAGGGGATCTATCTGTTATATTGAAGAAAGCACAAAGAGTAAACCAGAATGGGGAGACAAATAAATACAACCCAAATAAAAGAACAGAAGAAACCTCCTGAATCAGTGGAACTAGAGGAAATAGAGGTAAACAACCTATCGGAGACAGAGTTCAGAACACTGATTATTAGAATATTCAAGGAAATTAATGAAAATATAAAGAAGGATAGAGAAATCATGAAAAGCAACCAGCTAGAACTTAAGAACACAATTACTGAATTAAATAACAAACCTGATGGAATGACTAGCAGAATGGACGAAGCAGAAAATTGAATCAGTGACTTAGAAGACAAGATAGCAGAGATCACCCAAGCAGAACAACAAAAGGAAAAATGAATGAAAAACATTGAAAATAGTTTAAGAGAGCTGGAGGACAACATCAAACGCAATAACCTCCGGATCTTCAGAGTACCAGAAGGAGAAGAGAAGGAGCAAGGGATTGAGAACATATGTGAAGTAATAATGTCTGAAAACTTCCCTAACCTGGCAAAGGACACTGAAATACAAGCCCAGGAAGTGCAGAGAGTTCCAACCAGGGTGATCCCAAACAGGCCCACACCAAAACACATTATAGTGAAAATGGCAAGGGTTAAGGACAAAGACAGAATCCTTGAAGCAGCAAGGGAAAGGCAGCAAGTTACTTACAAGGGCACCCCCATAAGATTATCAGCCGACTATTCTACAGAAACTTTGCAGGCCAGAAGGGAGTGGGAGGAAGTTTTCAAAGAGATGAGAAATAAAAGCCTACAACCCAGATTGCTGTATCCAGCAAGGCTATCATATAAAATTGAAGGATAGATAAAGAGCTTCCCAGAAAAGAACAAGTTAAGGGAATTCATTACCACCAAACAAGCTTTGCAGGAAATGGTAAAAGGGCTTCTTTAAGCAGAAGAGAAAAACAACCTAACCAAGTAAGACTAGGAACACAAATAACAAAATGACAATAAATACACACCTGTCAATAATCACATTAAATGTAAATGGCGTAAATGCTCCAATCAAAAGACATAGGGTGGCTGAATGGATAAGAAAGCAAGACCGCGGCATATACTGTATACAAGAGACACACCACAGATCAAAAGACACATACAGGCTGAAAGTAAAGGGATGGAGTAAAGTACTTCATGGAAATGGAACGGAGAAAAAAGCTGGAGTAGCGATACTTATATCAGATAAAATGGACTTTAAATTGAAGAATATAATAAAGGACAAAGAAGGACACTTCACGATAATAAAGGGATCGATCCAACATGAGGACATAACCCTAGTAAATATCTATGCACCTAACATAGGAGCTCCTAAATGTATAAAACAGATATTATCAGACATAAAAATGGAGATCAACAGTAACACTATCATTGTAGGGGACTTCAACACCCCACTGTCACCAATGGACAGATCCTCCAGACAGAAAATCATTGCAGAAACAGTGACCTTAAATGACACATTAGACCAGCTGGATTTAACAGATATTTTCAGAGCATTTCACCCCAAAGCTACAAAATATACGTTCTTTTCAAGCGCACACGGAACATTTTCTAAGATAGACCACGTGTTAGGCCACAAAACAAGTCTGAATAAATTTAAGAAGACTGAAATCATTTCAAGTGCCTTCTCTGACGACAATGCTATAAAACTAGAAATCATTTATAACAAGAACCGCGGAAAGTTGTCAAATAAGTGGAGGCTGAACAAAATGCTACTAAATTGTGAGTGGGTCACAAATGAGATCAAGGAGGAAATCAGAAAGTACCTCGAGACAAATGAAAATGAAAACACCACGACCCAAAATCTCTGGGATGCTGCAAAAGCAGTCCTGAGAGGGAAGTTTATAGCAGTGCATGCCTACCTAAGGAAGGAAGAAAAATCTCAAATCAACAGGTTATCCCTACACCTCAGGGAACTGTAAAAAGAACAGCAAAAGAGGCCCAAGGGGAGTACAAGAAAAGAGGTAATAAAGACCAGAATGGAAATAAACAATACAGAGAACAGAAAAACAATTCCAAAGATCAATGAAACCAAGAGCTGGTTTCTTGAGAAGATAAAATTGACAAACCTCCAGCTAGGCTCATCAAAAAAATAAATAAATAAAAGAGAAGACTCAAATTAGCAAAATCAGGAATGAAAGAGGGGAAATCTCTACAGACATCACAGAAATACAAAAAATTCTAAGAAATTACTATGAGCAACTATATGCCAACAAATCTGACAATCTGGAAGAAATGGATAGTTTTCTAGAAGCACACAACCTTCCAAAGCTAATGCAAGAAGAAACAGAAAATCTAAATACCCTGATTACTACCAAGGAAATTGAATCAGTAATTGACAAGCTCCCAAAACACAAAAGCTCTGGACCAGATGGCTTCGCAAGTGAATTTTATCAAACATTCAAGAAAGAACTATCACCTATTCTTCTCAAACTATTCCAAAAAATCTAGAAGGAGGGAGGGCTCCCGAACTCTTTTTACGAAGCCACTATCACCCTGATTCCAAAACCAGATAAAGACAGCACAAAAAAGGAAAACTACAGGCCAATCTCCCTGATGAATATAGATGCAAAAATTCTTAATAAAATATTAGCAAACAGAATTCAGCAATATATAAAGAAGATCATACATCATGATCAAGTGGGATTCATCCCTAGTGCGCAAGGCTGGTTCAACATCCGTAAATCAATTAATGTGATACACCACATCAACAACATGAAGGATAAAGATCACATGGTCATTTCAATAGATGCATAAAAAGCATTTGACAAAATCCAACAGCCATTTATGTTAAAAACACTTAGCAAAGTGGGAATACAGGGATCATATCTCAACATAATAAAAGCCGTATATGATAAACCTAGAGCTAACATCATACCCAATGGGGAAAAGCTAAAACCATTCCCCTTAAGATCAGGAACAAGACAACGCTGTCCACTTCCTCCTCTTTTATTCAACATAGTGCTGGAAGTTCTAGCCACAGCAATCAGACAACAAAAAGAAATAAAAGGCATCCAAATTGGCAAGGAAGAAGTAAAACTGTCATTACATGCAGATGACATGATACTATATATAGACAACCCCAAAGACTCCATGAAAAAACTATTGGAACTGATAGACGAATTCAATAAAGTAGCAGGATATAAAATCAATGTACATAAATCAGTGGCATTTGCATATACCAATAATAAACTAACAGAAGGAGAAATTAAGAAAACTGTCCCATTTACAATTGCGTCAAGAACTATAAAATACTTAGGTATAAATTTAACCAAAGAAGTGAAAGATCTGTACTCAGAAAATTCTAAGACACTGAAGAAAGAAATCAAAGAAGATACAAATAAATGGAAACACCTACCATGCTCATGGATAGGAAGAATTAATATAGTTAAAATGTCGATATTGCCTAAAGCAATATATAGATTCAAAGCAATTCCTATCAAACTACCAAGGGCATTTTTCACAGAAATAGAAAATATAATCCTAAAATTTATATGGAACCATAAAAGACCTCGAATAGCCTCGGCAATCCTGAGAAATAAAAACAAAGTCGGGGGGATCACGCTACCAGACATCAAAACCTACTACAAGGCTACAGTAATCAAGACAGTTTGGTATTGGCACAAAAACAGGCACATCGATCAGTGGAACAGAACAGAGAGCCCAGAAATAAATCCAGGCATTTATGGACAGTTAATCTATGACAAGGGAAGCAAGAATTTACACTGGAGTAAAGAGAGTCTATTCAATAAATGGTGCTGGGAAAATTGGACTGACACATGCGAAAAAACGAAACTGGACCACCTCCTTACACCATATACAAGAACAAATTCAAAATGGATAAAAGACTTAAATGTAAGACCTGAAACCATAAAACTCCTAAAAGAAAATATAGGGAGTACATTTGCAGACATAACCCGGACAATATTTTTACAGATACATCCCTACGGGCAAGGGAAGTAAAAGAAAAAATGAACATCTGGGATTATATCAGATTTAACAGTTTTTACACAACAAATGAAACCATTAATAAAACAAAAAGAAAGCCTACTGAATGGGAGAATATATTTGCCAACAATATATCTGATAAGGGGTTAATATCCAAAATGTATAAAACACTCATGAAACTCAACACCAAAAAAACAAACAACCCAATTAAAAAACGGGCAAAAGATATGAAGAGACATTTCTCTAAAGAGGACATACAGATGGCCAACAGGCATATGAAAAATTGTTCAACCTCACTGGTCATTAGGGAAATGCAAATAAAAACCACAATGAGACACCGCCTCACTCCAGTCAGAATGGCTATCATCAATAAATCAACAAACAACAAGTGCTGGTGGGGCTGTGGGGAAAAGGGGACCCTGCTACACCGTTGGTGGGACTGCAGATTGGTGCAGCCACTATGGAAGTCAGTATGGAGGTATCTCAAAAAACTGGAAATGGAGCTACCTTTTGACCCCGCAATTCCACTCCTAGGTATTTATCCTGAAAAACCCAAGACACTTATTCAAAAAAATTTATGCACCCCTATGTTCATAGCAGCGCTATTTACAATAGCTAAGACCTGGAAACAACCACAATGCCCATCGGTAGATGCCCGGAGTAAGAAACTGTGGTATATTTATCCAATGGTGTATTACTGCGCTATAAAGAAGAATGAAAGCATACCATTTGCAATGATATGGATGGACCTAGAGACTGTTATGTTAAATGAAATAAGTCAGTCACAGAAAGACAAATACCATATGATCTCACTCATATGTGGAATCTAAAAATCTGAATGGATGAGCAAAGTAAATAGAAACTGTCTCATAGATATAGAGGAAAAATCAGGGTTGCTAATTGGGAAGGCATGGGGATGAGGGAGAAGGGGAAGGGATTAGACAGCAAAAACAGGCAACTACAATACTGCCATTGGGATATGAAAGACAGTTTGGGGAATATAATTAATAATGTTGTGAATATTTTGTGGGGTGTCAGATGGTCATATGTCTTGTTAGGGAGACCATTTCATGGATGGAGAAGAGGCTTGATCACTGCACTGTACACCTGAAGCTGAGGTTGTATAATATTGTATACCAACTGTAATTGAATATATAGATAGTCACCAGATGTGGATTATAATGTGGAAGGGAGTCAGAGGAAGTGTAATAGATATATATGATATGGGGGGGAGGAATGGGGTG
>JAWWOG010000025.1:0-151438 GCA_033961575.1 Aselliscus stoliczkanus | reverse complement strand
AGTACAGCTCATGCTGCCACCAAGGGAGCTGCTGGCCTGGCTACCACCTACAAAAGGGCTCACATCACAAGAGGACCGAACAACAGACATGGACTCCAAGCCGCCCTCAAGCACACTGCAGAGCTGTAAAGGCAGATGTCTCCTGGTGCCCCACAAAGCACGGCCACCTGGGAGGACCTCAGATGCGAACCTCCATAGCCAGCCGTGTGAGAGCTGACCTGGAAAGTCTGAACTGGGGACAGGGCTCCACAGCACACCCCTGACAGAGCCTGGGCTGAGCAGACGTGAGCTGTACGTGCTGCAGTCCTTCCTTATTAAACTCACTTTTCCTTGTTGGATAACACGCACCGACCCCATACATCCTTGGGAAAGCTGCAGTGGTCCAGATCTCCACCTCACCCAGTGCCTTGGCCCCCTGCACCCCTCCTCGCCAGGCGCAGTCTCCCTACACCAAGGGCAGGTAAGAGGCGACACTGCTGTGTGAGCATCTGCACGTTTAGCCAGGACCGTGAGCCAGTGACTCACATGGAGCACAGGTGTGTGTGTGGGGGTCTGGCTCCGTGATATGGGGGTGCTCAGGGTGGGGAGTGGGAAGCGGGAGACGACACCCGTGGATGACTCAGTGTGGAGGATGGAGCACAGGAGTTTCTCTGCCTGAGACCAGCTGCTCTGGCCCCTCCCCACCCCAGACCACAGACACGGACTTCCCCTGTAGAAGGATACAGCGTAGGTGATGTCCTGCCACTGGGGGGGCAGCATGGGGATGAAGACACAGAAGGTGCCCAAGACAAAGATCAGGAACATGGCCCAAGGCACCACCTGGTAGAGACTGAAGGGCTTTGACCAGCCGTTCACTCTGGACCAGTGAGGTGGCAATGTCCCATTCAAGATGCTGGTCACATTGTCTGGGATGACACGTTTCTGGCTTCTGCGGCAGCAGTCCATCTGTAAGACAGAGGAGGGGAGCGTGGCAGATGATGGCCTTTCGGCCCGTAGGCTGGCGTGGCTGGGAGATCCCAGAGGCAGAGACCCACCACCCGGCATCCCCGGGCCATCTGTTCGAGGCAGAGTTGGCATTGTTGGACTGGAGTAGGCAGGAGGCCCTGCATGGGAGATCAAAGGGAGGCCTGCAGCGCCTACCCGGGCCACAGCCATGAGGTAGCTGTGGAAAATGGAAGGGGCATCCACTCAACAGGACCGAGGGGTGGACAGGGGACAGTCAGCAGCAAGGGCACTGACTGACTGAAGACCTGTCAGTGTGGGTGGAAAACCTACATAAGCATGAGGTCCTCACCCTGGGAAACTGAGGCCATGCACAGAAAGCTACTTCTGCTGCTGTGGCCCTGAGATGTATCTGACTGAGATGCACCCTCAGAATTCTTCCTGAAAGTGTCCCCCGGGCTGGCTGAGTGCCTCAATTGGGTAAGAGTGTGACCTCTGAACAACAGGGTCAGTGGTTTGATTCCCACATGGGCCAGTGAGCTGCGTCCGAGCTGAGTTGCCAACTGGTGGCATGATGGCTCAGCTTGTGAGAACACGTACTCCTAATAACAAGGTAGCTGGTTTCCCTCCCATATGGGATGGTGGCCTATGCCCACCCACAACTAAGATTGAACACAGCACCTTGAGCTGAGCGGCTGGATGGCAACTGGACTTGGATCTTAGCTAGCTGCGCCCTCCACAACTAAGATTGAAGGACAACAACTTGGCTGTTCCCCTTCCCCGATTCCCTAACACTCTTCCCCTCCTCCAATGCCCCACTAAAATCTTTAAAAAATTACAGGGCTGGCCGAGTGGCTCAGTTAGTTAAGAGCTCACTCAAGAGTGCGAGCTGAGCTCTGAGCAACAGCAGTTCGATGCCCAACCTGAGCTAAGCTGCCGTTAAGCTGCTAACAGGTGGCAGGATGGCTCAGCTAAAAATAAACAAACAAATTTTCCTCAAGCACAGAACAAGAGACCTCGTTTACAGAGCGTTCTGTGTTAGTACTTCTCATGAGACAGGGAAGATCTGCCAACCTCCAGGTATGCTGGTGTCACCCAGTATAGCAGTTGGGAGGGACGATGGCTCTTTCTGTCTTGAGGAAAGAAAAGGACATGACGACGGGGAAAATTCCGAGGCAGTGAAGGTGTGGGGGACAGGGACCATATCAGGACAGTACCCACTGCCGCCCACAGCCGGCAACAGCAGCTGACCAGTAGGCTCACCCTACAGCCCCCCTGGTCAGGCCCCAGCAGTGAGGTCAAGGGAAGAGCGCTTCTCCACACCTCCTGGCACATGGTTTCACATTGCTGATGCATGTGAACACACACATCATCCCATACACACATCCCACAGCACAACACACCTATCACACCACATATACCCTCCACTCACACACACGATACACGCACCACATACACATAGATACCACACACAAACACCTCACCACCCAAACACCACAGACACCACACACACTACACACATACACTCAACATACCCACACCACACACAGATACACCAAATACCACACACACATGCTACACACACCACACACACAAACACCATATACACTCCACACCACACACAGTCTCTTTCTCTCTCAAGTTTCTGGAATCATTTCTCACTTCTGACCCCTTGCTTGCTGTTTCCTTGGCCTGGACTCTTGACCCTCCTCTCTGCCCCTCCCCTAGCTCTCACATTTTGTGCCCTTGTCCTAGCGTCCCTTCCTCTCCATGTCCTCCCAGACAGCCCCACCAAGTCTGAGTTGGGCCCTTTCCTTTATTCCTTCCATGGATTTTTAAAAGATTTTTTTGGACTATTGGGGGAGGGGAACAGCGTTGGGGAATTGGGGAAGGGGAACAGACAAGTCTCTGTCTTTTAATTATTCAGTCTAGTTGTGGAGGACGTTGCTTCACTGGTCCACATTGGTATCGTCATTGCACTTTTCCCAGATGAGGCAGATTGGTCTCCGGCCTCTGGATGTCGCTCACCACAGCTATTGGCAGCTCACGCTGGCTGCCGGCTGCTCACTGTAGCCTATGTCAGCCCACTGCAGCAGGGGCTGCAGCCTACACCGTGGCTGGGGCTCGCACAGCCCAGCTCCAGGTGGAGCTGTTGTTAGCTGTAGAGGGCAGTGTCACTGGCCCTCACATGTGGGATCCGAACCAGGGCCGCTGGCATCCCAAAACCAGCTCTTAACGAATGTGCCACTCGGCCAGCCTTCCATGGATGTTTTAATTAATCCCAATTTGTCCCAAGGACTGGGAACATCAATGATGTCCTTTTAGGGCAGACTTCTAGTGTTGGAATCAGGAAATTTGCCCTGTTTGGGGCTATATGGTGCCTGGCTCCCCTTTCTGCCCATTTCAGTTCCTGCCTCTTGTTTTTCATTGTCCCTAATCTTGATAGTCTATCTGTGTTTTTGCCCACGATGCACCGACACTGGAATGACCCCACAAGATGGTCCTCACCTCTAGGCCCCCAGACCCCCAACACAACCATGGCCGACATTGACAGAGCTTCGCCAAGCTGGCCCATGGTTATGGAGGGAGGCAGAAGGGGTGGTTTAACCAATGGGCGGGCGACCACCCTGCCAGCACCTCCTGCCTCTCATCAATCAGGTATAGAAACAGCCCCTTCTCACACTGTGACTGTCTTCTCCTGGAACAAGGCATACTGGCACACCAGCATGCACGCTGGGGATGCTGCCCTGGGCACCCCCGTCAGCATCTTTATGACACCCTGACCTCTGTGCCTACATTTTCACCTCACCATGGGACACAGATCCCAACAGCTCTGAGTTTTTATTCTGCTCTGAGTCTTGCTGGGTGCTGCTACCTTCATAGACCTCCAGAGGTTAAAGTGGCTGGTCCCCGGGTGAGAACAGAAGGAGGAAGTAAAGCACCTACCTCCCTCGCCGTCAGAACCCAATCTTCACAACTATCAAAAACGTCCCAAATGAACAGAAAAAATGAACAGAAAGCTTCTGTTCATTCAAGCTTCTTGTTCAGCTCAGGCCAAACTGAGGAGGACAGCCCAGGCAGGTCCTCAGAACCTTCCTGGTTGACACGCCCAAGATACCTCATAAAGACAATGGCCCAGCCCCCTGGATACGCCCAACTGCCAGGTGTGGGGAGGGGAGGCTGGGTAGGGAAAGCCCCTGGACACCTCCCACTGCCAGGTGGGGGAGGGGAGGAAGGGTAGGGACAGCTCCTGGACAGGCTCCACTGCCAGGTGTGAGGTCAGGCCCAGGCCCTCTGGAGACACTGTGGAGAACGTGTGGAGGCCCACAGATCAGGCAGACGTGGGGGGCAGTGGGGCAGAGTCACCCTTCGCCACCTAACTTGATCCATTTTACATGGCCCTCAGTCTTGACTTTCTATCACTTTCTATCACAGCCCCTCTGTGACAAAGTGGTCAGCTCATGCCGCCCCCCTGTCCTTCTGCTTCAACAGCTCACGGTGCCTGAAGAATCGATCCTTTCTGCGTCACACCTGACCCCATCAGCTGCTTTTGCTTCAGGCGCCCAGACTCGCACACACTGTCACATTCTGGGACAGACCGGGGACCACAGCACAGACACACAGCCACCTGAGCCTGGAGGCCCTGTGGGTTGCCCCATTGGTGGCCACAAAAGGGCAATGGCAGAAGAAGCAGAGAGTGAGGGACACATGGATACCTTGTGCTGAAGGGGCAGGGTCACATGCCAGGGTTTTCTCCCAAGGACTGCGAGCCGGAGGCGTCACAGCACCCTTCCTCCTGCCCTGCTTCCTGCCTCAGTGTGTCAATCCTTCAGCTCTGGAAATTTCTGGTTCCTGTCTGTGGGGTCCAAGGACTCCTACCAGAAGGCCCCGAAATGTAGGCCAATCACCAATCCCTTCCTTGGTGGGACTGGGAAGGTAGACGAAGTGAGTCCCTTCTCCTTCAGCAGAGGTGGCTTCCTGAGGGCTCCACCAGCCCCTGGCACCACGAAACTCGCTAGGGAAGACACGGGAGCCTGGGCAGCAGAGGGCTGCCTGTGCTTCTCCAAAATGTGCTGTGTGCGGCCCTACTGCCAGGTGCCTGTGGTGGCCAGGGATGTCTGTCTCCCAGTGGACAGCTGAGCCCAGCCATAGAGAGTCACATGACAAAGAGAAATGGGCAGGTCATGAGGCCTGCCAGGGGCCGTTTGGAGGGAAGGGGCTCTTCACAAGTTAGGGTTCATGTCGTGTGACACGTGGTCACGACAGCCTCTCTGGAGAGCCAGGGACATCTCCACTGGGCAGGGAACCAGGCCCACAGGGCTGGTGCCGAGACTGACCTCTGGTCATGGTCAGTCCACTCCGTGCAGCCACCTGGCTTCGCCCTCACCTGGGCTTCCATTTCCTCACACTGAGGCAGTGCCATCCTAAAGGGCAGCAAGAGCAGAGCATCATTGGGGTGACACGGATGCTTATGCTGGAAACGGGCTGACCATGGCTAAGCGGGAGGAGACAGGCCCGGGAGGCTCTCCAGGGATCACTAGCCTCTCAGGCCCCAGGGGATGATGGGGACCGGGAGCTGAGTCACCAGGCCACTGTACACCGTACAGGGCCCCTGGACACCAGTACTGCCTGTGGGCAGGCCCGGGCAGGACTGAGCTGGCACCAACAGAGCTGCACTGACCTCCACCCAGAACTGCATCCAAGTGAGGTAAGAACTCAAAGATGCCCAAAGCTGACCAGGCAGCCACCAGGACAGCCAGGCACTGCTGTCCATGGTGCTGCCCTGGCCAGGCCCTTGTTATCAGGCTCCCACCAGGTGCCAGGCCAACGTGCTACCAAAGAAACCCAGTGCAGACGCTCAGGCTGCCTGACTGGGCACAGAGCCCTGAGGATCCAGCCAACAGCACATGGAGGCAGAGGCTGTGATCCCCAGTAACTAAAACCCAGGGTATGGCACCCCTCAGAGAGGGAGGTCCATCTATGTCACCTTCACTTTCAACAGGACATCACTTTGAGAAAATCATGGCTTGTGGATGGCAATGTCACAGCTCCTGTGCACAGTGATGCATCGCTCCACCTCTTGGTCAGTGTGGTCTTCACCTTTCCTTTTTAAAAAAAATTCGTTTCAGGTACAAGACAGCGCAACAGTGATACTTTTCACCCCTCAGAAAATGACAACACCCCGCCCCCCATCCCCCGCCCCCCGCCCGCCCCCACATCATACATATTTATTATAATTCCATTGATGCTCTTCCACACTATACTCCACATCCATGACTATATATGTATATATAAATTAAATTATAGTTGACATACAATATTATTCAACACCAGTTTCAGGTGTATAATGCAGTGGTCAAGCCTCTACACCGTCCACAAAGTGGCTTCCCTAACAAGACATGTGACCATCTGACACGCTAGAAAATTTTTACATTATTAATTATATTCCCCGAACTGCTTTCATATCCCTGTGGCAATATTGTAGTTACCCCTCTATGCTGTCTAATCCCTTCCCCTTCTCCCTCATGGCTCAACCCCCCTCCCAACTAGCAACCATCAGTTTTCCCTCTGTATCTCTGACAGTATTTCTGTTTACTTTGCTCATTTATTCAGTTCTTTATTCAGATTCCAAATATAAGTGAGGTCATATGGTATTTGTCTTTCTGCGACTGACTTATCTCACTTAACATAATGTCCTCCATATCATTGCAAATGGTAAGATTTCATTCTTCTTTAGAGCTGAGTAATATTCCATTGTATACATGGAACACAGTTTCTTAATCTAGTCGTCTGCCAATAGGCATTTCGGTTGTTTCCAAGTCTTGGCTATAGGAAATAGCACTGCAATAAACACAGGGGTGCATATATTTTTTTTGAATTAGCCTCTTGGGTGTCTTTGGATAGATTCCCAAGAGTGAAACTGCTGGTTCATAAGGTAGTTCCATTTCCAGTTTTTTGAGATACCTCTATACTGATTTCCATTGGCTGCACCAATCTGCAGTCCTACCAACCAGTGAACCAGGGTTCCCTTTTCTCCACAAGTCTTCAAACTTCTTGAAAGTGCTTTCTGGTAACTGAAGATGAACGTCGTCTGTCTTCTGCACAGAACTTGCATCTCCAGACAGGTGTGCAGCCCATGAATGGTGCAGGGAGCCACCCATCTGTCACTCTAGAGGCTGGTGGCCTGAACACCAGGTGTCCCCAAGGCTGATGGGCCCCAGGGCAGCTCCTGAGTGACACTGAAGGAGGCTATAGGATGGTGGGGGGGGCTGCAAGGCACCCCAAGTCCACAGGCAGTGGTCTCCTGACTGACCCTCTACTGCTCACGCCTTTAGGTGAGCCAAGGTGACCTCTAGTGCTCACGCCTTTGAGAAATGGCACTCCCTTCGGGGACCTCTTTCCTTCATGGAAATAACTTTAGAAGCTGCAAAATCAGGGCCTGCTCACTGTATAAACATTAGGAAATAGAGATCAGAACAGAGAACCTGCAGAGGGCCTCCCTGGGCAGAGACGCATACAGGGACTTGACCACAAGTGACAGCCAGTCTTGTCCCCTCAGCGGTTGGCCCTTCGCTCAATGCAGACTCACCCACACTGATTTTATGCAATGGATGACACCCCATCGCCTGTGACTGACCAACACGCCTGAAACTCAGGCTGTCCACGACTTCCTGCTGCCAGAAGTAATGCCCTGTCACCTGTATGCAGTCCTGCTGTGCACACATCTGAGGTCCTGGTGGCTCCCCCTCACTGCAGGGGAGGCAGGGGTGCGGGTAGGGCGGGCCGGCACCTGCAGGATGCACAAGGGCTGATGGAAATGCTCTGGGCTCACAGCGGTGGTGGCTGCACAGCACCGTGAGTGCACCACCACTGAGCTGCATATTTAAAATGGATAATGGTTCGTTTCATGTCGTAAATTTTACTGGCAAAAGACTTCACAGGACACGAAGGCCTTGTGTCTGCTTCCTCCTGTCCTGTTGCTTCCTTCCCTACTGGCCTGGAGCATTCTGAGTGGAAGGCTGTGGGCCCCAGTGTTCCAGGGCCTCCACTGCCTGCTCTGTCTGCCACCTCAGGAGGCAGAGACCACTCCGTTTTGGGAGGCCTGGGCCCTGGGCTGTGCCACAGTCTACTCTGCCGCTGTCACACTGGCACCGACGTGAACTCAGGCCAGTGAGAGGCGAAGGTCCCGGGAGCCATCCTGGCCCAGGATCTGCCCCTATCTTATGTTCAGGGACCCCCACCTGAGTCCTGGTGGAGGCAGAGCCCATCCCCCACCCCCCAGGCTGGAGACCAGATTCTGCCTCCCCCAGCCTCGCTCAAGTTGAATGCGAATGCAGAGATAAGGGGCTGGGGCGAGGCTGCGGGGCAGTGAGGACTCAGTGGTGCTGCGGCCAGCAGAAGGCCAGCTGTAGGGCTGGGGACAGAGAGCTCTGCTGCCAGCGGTGAGCTTTGCACTCCTTTGCTGAAGCCATTAATATATTCCTTTCCCATTTCCACCAGCCCTAGCTGCTTCCTGATGCTTCATCTGTGACGTGTTTCCTTTCATGAGACATCTGTGGAGGACCTGATCTATTCAGGACAAGGCTTCAGCCAGCCCTTCTCATCCAGGCAGGTAGTGGCCAGCAGGGCCCTGTCCACCAGTGCTCGTGGGTCCAGGCCTTTCACACTGCCCATTGCCTGCCAGTCACACATGTTCTCCCCAAAGACTGACCACCCTGGGAAATAATGGACTCTCCACTTTTATATTTTCACAATGTGGGAACAGAGCAGGAAATTGTGTGGGATGGATGAGACCCCAGACATCACTGTGGGTTTCAAAATCAGACTGGATGTCACGAGACAGTGACCAGGAAGAATGGACACTGTCAACCTCATGTGACAAACTTTTTTCCTGAGAAGCTGCTCAAAAGGGGACACCTAGCAGTGCTGTATATAATTCTATGCACTTACAGTCTTTGTGTATATTTTCAAGATCTGTACTTATAGTGTGCAAATATAAGCAGGCATCCAGTAAAAACATCCAGAACAGAAAATGTGTTACAGGTATGTAAGACTTGACCGTGTTACTGGTAGGGCAGCTGACCTCTAAGTCTCCCAATAGGAAGTACCCCTTCCTCAGGCATGTGAACTAACCTTTACTCCCCACCTGTCTGGGGCCAGCACAGGGCACTGCCAGCTCCCCAAGGCTCCGGTGTGGCCCCCATGGTGACTTGCCTCAGAAATGTGGGGGACCAGGGGGCAAAGGACATGCAGTACCTTATCTGCTTCCCCTAGGGGCACTGTGGGGGCATCCACACTGACCACCAGGAAGGGCTGTATTGACACTGCGAGGCTCAGACAGACCACAGCAGCCTCAGAGGATGAGGTCACACCCTTTAGGTAGGATTTCCATGATTCAGGGTTCATGGCCATCTACAGTGCAGCCAAATGACATCAGAGACAATTCACCACCTCCTCAGCTGCTTCCTGCATGCCCAAGGGGACAACACAGAAATCTGTCTCACGACAAGCTCTCTGTACATGCAAATGAAAACTTAGAAAACAACAGCAACAACAATAACAGTAATAATAATAATAATAAAACAATCCAAGACTATCGACAAGGCTAGCTGTTTGTAGAGGCTGAAGGTTCTGGAGACTAAAGAAATTCATATGGGTCTTGGGTCTCTGCTGGCTGCCCACAAACACTGAGGCGAGAAGGGCTTCATGCAAGTGTGGGAAAGATGGGATGTTTCAATGGGTCTGCACATATGGCCCAGGAGCAGCAAGCACCAGGCCAAAGTTGCATGTCTGCATGTCTGCGTCTGTGCTTGCAGCAAAGCCCAGGACTCAGCCAGAGCCATGGCTCCCAGGGTACAGGCCACCCGATCATCTCTCCCAGGGTATGAGCCACCTCCATCTCTCTCAGGGTACAGGCATTCCCCATAATTTCTCCCATGGTACAGGCCACCCCCATCATCTCTCTCATGGTACAGGCCACCCTACATCTCTCCCAGGGTATAGGCCATCCCATCTCTCCCAGGGGACAGGCCACTCCCCATCTCTTACCGGGTAGGGGCACCCCCCGGTCTCATGGTACAGGCGACCCCGCATCTCTCCCAGGGTATGGGCCACCCCCCATCATCTCTGTCATGGTACAGGCCACCATACATCTCTCCCAGGTTATGGGCAACGCCCATCTCTCACAGGGTACACTCCCCATCTCTCCCAGGATATAGGCTACCCCCATCTTTCCCAGGGTATGGGCCAGCCCCGTCTCTTCCAGGGTAGGGGCCAGCCCACACCACCCGATCTGTCCCAGAGTTTGGGCCATTCCATTGTCTCCCCAGGGTACAGGTCACCCAGTCGTCTGTCCCAAGATACAGGCCAATGCATCATTTCTCTTGGGAGCCTACTTCCTGCGCCATTTATCACAAGGTGAATGGAACCAAAAATACTCGTCCTTATTCAGACAACTTTCATCAAACCTCTGTAGCTCATTACTCCGCCCTGTCCCACCAAAAGTCAAGATTTATTCTTTGAAAGAATCATTCAACATTTGTGTTTGGGAACTAAAACTCTAGTTCCCAAGGACAGGAGGAAGCAGACACAAGGCCAAGAAAATTCAAGGAGCCACAAGACAAATGTTTGGTCCCCTTCCTGATGGAGCTCTGACATCTTGGTGGGGTACTGAGGGACCAACACAGCCACTCATTAAACATGGCATCCCTGGGCCAAAGAAGGTCATGTGTACTCCCCAAATAAGGGTCCAGGAGGAACGCACTTGTAAAAAACAGTTCCAGGACTAAAACCAGAAACACTAGAAAGAAACACACGTTTCCAATGTCTAACTTGATGTGGCTGCCAGTATCCTTGGCCTTGTTCTGTCGCCAACCAAGGGCCTCAGGATGCAGCCACTGGGACTCCTCCTGACACACGGACTGCCAGCATCTGATGCCCAAGGCCACAAATTGCTAACACTAACGAAATTCCACTCCAACACTTCACCTCAGTGCAGCCACCTAATGAGGGAGGCCCATCCTCTGTGCCCCATAAGCTCTGGCCCCTGGGGTCTCCAGCTTTCCCTGACAGGAAGCGCTCCTGGCCTCCTCCCAGACTGGCGTGAGAGTGTCTGGGCCAGAGGCCTGGTGCGGCTGCCTTACCCAGGTGGTGCTGGTCCCTGTCTGAGGTGCTGGACAGGGAGCTGAGGTTGGATGAGAGCTGCAAGCCTCCAGCTCTGCCTGTACCTCCTCCAGGTCCTGCAAGAGCTTTGTCATCTCATCCAAGTGCAGGTGGCTATTGTCATGGTCGAGCTCCTTCTCCACTTTCTCTGCCAAACACAGGACAATGGCACATTGGCCCAGGTCACCAGGCATTCTGGAGAGCACTGTGTGCCAGCACTTGCAGTGTGCACCGTGACCTCTCCTTTGTCACTCTGCACACTCAGGACGACCCCTAAGAGGTGAAGCCGGAGGAGCATGAGCAGCTCACAGGATGGGGGATGTGGTGGGAGCTTGCTGGAGGGGAGGAGGACGACGGGAGAAGTGATGTGCCAACAAGGAGCCAGACGCCACCTCAGTGTGAGCCACTGCATGTGCAGGCCTTGCCCTCCTGTCATACCTACTTGAAAGCAGGACGGTGTGAGCAAGAGGCCTGCAGACACCAGGAACGGGCACCCAGTCGGGGTGGGGACCAGCTGGGCGGGGCAGTGAGCTGGTGAGGACAGGCTGCCCGGCTGGTGAGTCCCGGCCAATCATGGCCCTGCTGCCCATCAGGGAGGTCAACAGCTCACACACTATGACGATCTGCATCCCAAGCACATGGAAGGATACGGCCTATACTAAATGCGGCTCTGTGCCCACCCTAAGAATGTGTCAGAGTGAACCCTGGAAGGGTCTGACGGGTCTAGATTGCCCAACAGCCGGTCTGAGCAAGGTTCACCATGGTTCAAAGGCGTGCGACCAAGTCTAGCACCCACCAGTGTAACTGTAGAGTCTAGCCTCCGATAAACCACCACCAGGCAGGCAACAGAGCAGGACATCCCAGCCCCACTGGGGAGGAACACCATAAAGAGATGAGGGGATGAGCAAATGGGAATGAGCAGATGACGAGCAGATGAGCACAACAATGGAGAACATGCTCCACAGGTAAAGAAGCAACAGTAACCATGACCATGAGGCGAGAAGGGGACAATGATGCTGGAGAGGCAGAATGGAGCCGGATAAAAATGGAGACTCTAAGAAGGTGAATGGCAGGTCAGCACAGCAGGGATGACCACAGTACCCGTGAGCTCACAGTGCAAGATGGCCCAGATGCAGCAGAGACTCAACAACAAATGGGCAGAATTGGGGCACAGCCAAACTTCCTGTATTTGATAAAACGTATAAACCCCAGGGACCAAGGAGCTGAATGTCACCCAGGAAGAACAAACCTGAAGAAAATCTAACAAGGCACGTCAGGACCAAACACCCACATTGCTGGTTAAGGACCAACAATAAGGACAAATCCTGACACAGCCAGAGGAAAAAAGAAGAGTGGTGTGCAGAAGAGCATCACCGGAACAGTTCGAGACCACTCGCCTCCGAAGACCAGGCAGCCCTTGGCCCCTGGCCGTGGGTTTCGGGAGGGCTCCCACCACCCGAATGACAGGAAGGCTCAACGTGCCTCAGCTGTCTGTTTGATCACAGGGTTTAAGCTGAACGCCCGCTTTCCTTTTGGGAGCCTGGCATTGATAGTGTGCCAAGCAGAGGGGCTATGCTGTCATACCGCTGCCAGGACACATGAAGAAGGGACTGTGCAAGTGGCACCTGGTCTCCAGACACTCCCCATGTGCCTTTCCTTTGTGGGATGTGATCAGTGTCCTTTCGCTGTAATAAACCACAGTCATGAGAACAACCATATGCTGTGACCTTGGGGATCCCCGAATACTGGGAAAATAGAAAACCAAGAGCAAGATGGCAGACATGAGTCCAGTCATACCAGTAACTGCATTACACACCAGTGGTCTAAAGACACTGCAACTGAAAGACAGAGACTGTCAGGATGGATTGATGAGGCAAAAAAAAATTTAAAAAGCATGAACCCAAGGGCGATTAGCAGAAGGTGACTTGATGAGTACTTTGCCTGCCTGCATGTACTCCCCAGAGACTGCCCAGGCTCAGCCCCTAGAGATAAATTTTTCTGTTCAAACACCCCTAGAAAAAGGAGATAGGACCCCGACCAGAGCTGCGGTTTTTGGTGCTTGCACAGACTACTGGAGTCTGCACTCAGCCTGAACGCTGGCCTTAGCATAATACAATTAGAACATTATGGGTTGAAGCCCACCCCGAGTTTTTCTAAATGCATTATGGGTAAGAGCACGTGCAGAAAGAAAGTAGATCTATAACCAGCACATGTCAATCAAATGACCTCAGTCTATATATTGGATGTCCTGAGTTTGGACGTCTCATCTCCTACTATAAAAAAAAGTTGCCTCCCTTTTCCTATATAAGAAAAAGCTAACCTGAAGTTCGAGGCAGCCATCTTCACTAGACACTGCCTCTGACTCCCTCATTGCCTAACCTTTCCTTGATCTTTACTTTTCTGAGTCTTGTGAATGTTTTCACATTCTGCAAATGCCCAGGGTATCCAAAGACAATACATGGATGAGCAAACAAGACTGTGTACTTTATGCTCCTAACATGGTTGGGCAAATCCCACTTTTAACTCTCAACCTCTGTGCTCTCAACACTGGCCCTGGTCACTTTCTGTGCATTTCAGGAGTTTTAGCATAATCTCCAGCCTCTACATATGATGCCAGAAGCATGGCATTCCAATTGGGACAAAGAAGGTGTCTCTAGACGTGGCCACAGTTCCCCCGGGGTAGCTGCTCCAGGGACATCCAAAGGAAAAGAGGGGAGATGTACCACGAGCACCACCAGCCAAGAGGGAGCTGGGATAGCAGAATAGACTTCCAAACATCAAATGCTGGGTGGGATATGGGGGCCATTTCCCACAACAGGGTTAGCAGGCCCCAAGGGAACTTCCCAGGGGGCACACGCGAGCACTAATGTGGGGGGCATTTCCCACAACGGGGTCAGCAGGCCCCAAGAGAACATCCTGGGGCACACGTGAGCACATATGAGCACTGGTGCCATGACAGCAGGCTGGGGCCCACAGCCACACCAAGCAGAAGGATGGAAGGACCCAGCAACAGAAAGCTGTGGCCTGAATCAGGATGGAGACCCAGGAAGCCCAGCCTCGAGCCATCTGAAGGGGACCCTCACCCATGACCATCCCACCAGGCTGGCCCACCCACCTGGGAGCCAGGATAGGCAGCGTGTGAAAGCACTGTGCCCCCGAGGACTGCTCCTCAGGCTCGGTGGAAACGAAGCACCAGGGGCACCTCCTTCCTGCTGAGCCTGCTGACTCGACCACAGTGCTACAGGGGGCTGTCCCCGGCACAACCTACCCAGAGAGCTGAGGAAGTAGATGTCCAGAGAGACGTCGGAATATGACTTCACTGACACAAAATCCGGCACAGGGCCACCATCTCTTAGGGAGTCCCCAGCCTGCAGAGAACAAGTAACAGGAACCAGAAAAGGAAAGACACCTCAGTGGGCAATGAGCACCACTGGGAAGAAAAGCCTGCAGTCGTGTCCACCCCTCAGAATGGGTGAGATCAAGCTGTGTCCAGTCCGTGCCGCAGCCCAGGGACGAGCAGGGTGAGCCCACGAGGAGCCACTACTGAGAACAATGCCAGCCAGCCAGCCAAAGTCTGCTGGCTCTCTGAGAACTGCAGGTGCTGAGGGAGTGTAGGAGAGACTGCACCAGGTAGGCACACAGCACCTGAGAAGCCCATGGCTATTTTTCAGGGACTTCACGTAAGTCACGTGGCAGATCGCAAACCAAAGCGCTCTCCTTCCTCCTCCTGGGGAGCCTCCTGGGACCATGTGCTGCAGCTCCCCAGCTCTCTTGTCCTCAGGGAGCCCCGGTGCTCCTCTCTAGAAGTGACCCTGTTAATTTTGGCTCCACATGGTACAGAAACGGCCCCATCTTCTCTGAGACCCCTCTCTCACCATGTATATACATCTTCCTCCATCCAATTTGTGACTCAGAATACTAGGATTTTAGGGTTCACATGTAGCTATATCTTAAGCAACATTTCAGGGGCCATCTAAGTACTCTGAGGCCCTTGAAATTCTGCCAAATCACATAGTCTCACATGGGTGCCAAATCCTGAGTCACTATAGACAATTTAGTGTCAAAGGACAGTGCCCTCCCCAATGGACACTCTGGAGTGACATTGTCTTTTCACCAAATATTTAAGAAAAAAAGCTCTACCTGACAGGTGCGGAGTCTGTGAGTCTAGCTTGCGCAGATGCCGTTCCACACCCCCACTCCACCCTCGGCCCTCTGCCGGGGCTTGGACAGGACCAAACTGACTGCTGACTGCACAGTAGGAAAAGGTGTCCACTTCCATCCAGCGACTCACAGGGACCCAGTGACTGAGGTAAGCTGAGGCTGCTGCTACCGAGCAAGTAGAAACCAGACCTGTCATCTGTGCCTTTTGGTTTGTCTTGGCCTTGGGGTAAACCCTCTGCCATCAGCTTTCTTGACATCAGTGTGAACCCTCTGCCATCAGCTTTCTTGGCCTCAGTGTGAACCCTCTGCCATCAGCTTTCTTGGCCTCAGTGTGAACCCTCTGCCATCAGCTTTCTTGGCCTCAGTGTGAACCCTCTGCCATCAGCTTTCTTGGCCTCAATGTGAACCCTCTGCCATCAGCTTTCTTGGCCTCAGTGTGAACTCTCTGCCATTGGGCTTTCTTGGCCTTGGTGATCTGTGGATTTGCTTCCATCACTCAGCTTTCAGTAAACCTACTTCTGTGTGTGCTTGCTACATGATCTATCCCAAGATGAACTGTTACTCTAATGACTCTGGCCATCAGCACATTGACCTGAGCTCATGGTTACAGAGCCCGGTGATGAGCCAGGCCCCACAACAACCCCACCATTACCATCTTGCCTCGTAACCAGAAACTGAGGCTTAGAGCTCTCAGTCACCCCACCCAAGGCTCTCGTTCCTCAGACTCAGGGGGACCATCCCATAGTGTGTCTTTCAGGGATGTTACAGGTTTATGTGGTGATCCTACAGCATGAGTCCTCGTAAAGATCCTGAAGAAAACTGGTCTGCTCACACCTTATTCCACCAGGAAAAGGGCACTTGAAGCAGATTCCTGAGAGACCACAGCAGAGCAATGCCCCCACCACACACACATGAACACACACACACGTGCACATGTCCCAAAGAGAATTCCCAAGCCAGACTGCCCCACAGATCACCTATGGGAAACCAGTCTGGCCCTGACCTTTCCATTGGCCAATTCTGCTCACTACATGAGGTCTACATTCTGAGACGTCATTGAAAATGATGTTACCATTAAAGCTAGTGCCGTCGAGGGCATTAAAAAAGTGAAGCCTAAGGCAGTAGTGAACACTGTATTTGCAGAAATGTCTGGGAGCTGAGTGATGACAGAAGCATGTTGCCAGACACCATGAGAGGCACAAGCAGGACCGAATGAAGTGGACAAAGGTGGGCACCTCAACACGTGGCAATGCCAGGCAGCATGCCGCAGGTGGACAGCAAAACACAAAACAGTGCTGAGAGAAGGGAAAGGCATGGCTACGACCACCATGGGGTCAGGAGAGGGGTGGGGGGCAGGGGTTCTGTGACAGCCGCACAAGGGATGATCCAGGAGACAAGGAGCCCCTACTGAAAGCTGTCCATGAGGAGGCCCTGGAGGCTGGGTAGGTGTGTGCCAGCTCAAGTTGGCCTGCTCACATCCTAGTTCTTTGAAGATGCATCCAGCCCACCTTTGTTGTTCTTGCTGCACAAACTGTCTCTTGACTGAATTCTTTTTCCAAGAAGGCAAAGAACTGAGGTACAACGTCATTCCCGGTAATATCTTTCTGATGCCATGACTCAGATCCGCCGGATTCAAGGTACTTTTCTTTCTTACTTATTTCCCTAATTTCTGTCTATGGCAAGCCACTGTCTGCCGCACAACTTGGGGCTCACAGGATGGACTCTAAAATCCTTGAAGGCAACTGCTACCTTAAAGAAATCTCCCATGGGATGATGACCGGGTCACAGCCTGGGAAAATAGGCTTAAGTCCCACCAGGCACAAGACTAAGTAAAATCCATGCGACGCTCAGGAACACGTTACTAAAGCATACACTACTCCCTCCTCCCAGCAATTCCCTAGTGTAGCCACTAGGTGGCTCTGGACTCTGGGTTCTAGGCGCTCAGCTTTCCTGCCTCCCTTGTCTGCTTTCTTTTGGAGACTGCTCCCTTCTCTGCTCTCTTCACCCTCTCCTGTTTCTAGGACTGAACCACTCCAGGAAGGCCTTAGCCAGATTGCAGGAAAGGGTCACCTAAATGCTGCTCGAGTGCCCACCGTTTGAAGACTACCATAATAGGATGAATTGGTCATGGATCGAGAAAGAGGGGCCACAGGCACCCGCCAATCTGAAGACAATATCTGCGCACCCAGGCACACCGTTTGACAAGCATACACCCCCACTTCCCTACAGAAACTCCCCACGTTAGGAATAGTACAGGCTCCCAGGAGTTGGTACCTTCCACTTTATCCCCAGCTCATGTTGGGCACCCTTGTTACTTCCAGAATTGCATCTGCCACAGAAATCAATGCCATGTCTCATCTCTTGTTCTCTCACTCCTTTTTTTTATTGAGGTCAGTGTCACTGGCCCTCATAGGTGGGACCCGAACCGGGGCCGCTGGCTTCGAAGCCAGCGCTTAACCACCGCGCCACTCGGCTGGCCCATTTTTCTCTCACTCTTATACTCCGCCCCAGATGGGTCAAAATGAATGACAGGGAAGGCTTTGAGGAAATTTCTGCTCGCTTAACCTCTCTTAAGCTCCTTTCCAGCCCACCCCCCAGGATGAACCTTTCTTCTTCTGTCCTCACAAAACAGTGGTCTCTACTTCCACGAAATCCTCCAGTGCCTCTGAGGAATATGGACTTATGTCTCCAACTAGCCCATAGACCACCCTTTCTGCCCCACAGGCCATTTCTCCTGTTGTGTTTGTACAACCCCCACCATTTGGAGCCCGCCCCCCTTTGACTGGTGCTGGAAGAAACACCTCTGCCAGGATACAGCCCACTTGGTCTGAGTTTCTGCTTCCTGTGCCACTGCCTATCTTGTCCTTCTCCCTGGGCTCAGTCTGACTCCTCAGACTCCAGGCTGGTGTGGTCTTGGACTGGACAAAGGCTGATATTGATGGCAAGGAGAGCTCTCTCTATAACCTCCTAAATAATCAGGCTGACCTATTTGAACAGTCCTTTCAGGGAGAGATTATTAGGGTCATTATGGATAGGATCCTCTCTGACACCTGGGCAGACAACCAAAGATGGGATGGCTATAAACTAGACAGAAGATATAGGGTTCATCTAAGAGTTCAGAAAAACAGCCACTTTGAAGGCTGGCTGTGTCAGGCAACCGGCAGGGAATGCTAATGGATTAATAGACTAAGACCAGGGTCTTGCCCCTCCTGATTACAAAGGGGAGGGAAATACAGAGGGGTCACTCCCCAGCAAGTACAAGGTGAGGTGCACATTCAGTCCATAGCTTGTGGGACGCCAGGTGAAACATGTAGTGAGGATGCGTATAATTCTGTAGCTTCAGGGAGAGGAAGAGGCCCGTCCCATTGTCTGAGGTGGGGGCCATTCTGCCTCAGAAAGTATTTCAGACCCGGGGGATGGGGAGGTGATGCCCTTCTTCCCTGCCTCGGCTCTGTCTTGTCTTATAGGTGGATGACGAGAACTCCATCCCTCGGAAATCCCCACTCGGTTGTATTCTACTAAATTGAAACAAGTTTGACCCTGAGATGTTAAAGAGAAGAGGCTCATCTTCTTCTTCAATATGGCTTGGCCTCGATACAAATTAGGGCATAGAAAGCGGGCCAAAAATTAGCAGTCTAGGAGGCCAGCCGAGTGGCTCAGTTGATTAAGAGCAGGAGCTCTGAACAAAAGGGTCTTTGGTTTGATTCCCACATGGGCCAGTGAGTTGTGCCTGAGCTGAGCTGCTGCTAAGCTTCCAATAGGTGGAAGGATGGCTCAGGTGGTGAGAGCATGTGCTCCTAACAAAGTTTTCAGTTCGACTCCTTCATGGGTTGGTGGGCGACAAACACCCGCAACTAAGATTGAACACGGCACCTTGAGCTGAGCTGCCCTCAGCTGCCGACAGGTGGCCAGATGGTGACTGAACTTGGCACTCAGCTAGCTGTGCCCTCCACAACTAAGATTGAAGGACAGCAGCTTGATTGTTCCCCTTCCCCAATGAAAGCTTTAAAACAAAAAACAAAAAACAAAAACCACAACGAGATACCACCTCACATAACAAGTATTGGAGAGGCTGTGGAGCTCAAGACACCCTCATACACTGCTAGTGGGAATGTAAATTGGTACAGCCACTATGGAAAATAGTGTGGAGGTTCCTCAAAAATTAAGAACACAACTACCATATGACCCTACAATTCCTCTTCTTGGTATCTACCTATAAATTTTGAAAACATTTATTTGAAAAGATATATGTACCCAATGTTCACTGCAGCATTATTCACAGTGACCAACACATGGAAAAAACCAAAGTGTCCTTTGATGGATGCTTGGATAAAGAAGATGTGGCACATATATACAACGCAATATCACTTGGCCAAAAGAAAGATGAAATTCTGCCATTTGCAAAAACAGAGATGGATATTAAGATTATCATGCGAAGTGAAATAAATCAGATGAGAAAACAAGAACCAGATGATCACTCCTATGTGGCATATAAAACAGAAAGCAACAAAGGAAAAAACAAAACAAACACAAACACTCATTGACACAGACAGCAGTATAGTGGATAACAGAGTGGGAAGGAGGGGGATGTAGAAGAGGGTAAAGTGGGTCAAATACATGGTGTTGGAAGGAGAACTGACTCTGGGGGGTGTACACACAATGCAATATATAGATGATATATTATAGAATTGTACACTTGAAATGTATCGTATTAAACAACATCACCCCAATAAACTTAATAAAAATTTTAGAAGGTAGACACCATCTCTACCCTTGTGGAATAAAGACAAGAGGAGGAAAAGTGAATGTAACTATCCAGGAATGATGGTGGCCTATACAAAGAAACCTAAGTCATCATCAATATTAAGGAGACCAGTCTGCTGAGAATGGGAACACTCATATCGTTCTTTACCAAAGGAAGAATATGTATTTCATGTGATTTGATCCTCAGACTGATTCTGAGAGACTGGTCTGAGAAGATGCCCACGTTGGTAAAACTGAGCCACACAAGGGCTAAGTGACTTATCTAATGTCAGCGAGGCTGGTCAGACACAGAGCCAGAGCTTAGCTGTTGTCTTCTGCCTCCAAAGCTCAGGTTTCTTTTACCTCCTACAAAATGTTGCCTAACCTGTGAAATAGCAAGTGTTCAAAAAATGTACACACTGTACAACCCTGAAGTAACTCGAGGCAGAAGGCATCCAGGAAGGACTCACCTGCGCTAGTTCTAGTATTAACCTCTGTCAAAATAATGCACGCAGCAAAGGGAACAGACATTTAGTCAACTCTCTCTGCTGAAACGACTACAACGCAGGTCTCAGAGGGTCTGTTTGCAGGGCTGGAGTTGATAAGAGGCCCAGGGTCTCCCTGGGAAGCAGAGCGCACGGCTGAAGTTTGCCAGACCTGACACCCTTTCCCTAAATCTCCCAGGCAGCTAGGCTCTGGTATGCGGGTTTCATCCTCAGGCACCGCACAGAGCTTTGGGGAGGATCAACCAGGCTCATCACAAATACTTCACAGTACTCAACCCAACTATACACTGCGCAGTTCTGGGGATCTCAATTTCCTCCCTACATATCTCGCATTTCTGACAGAAAGGATAGAAATAACCTCCTCAGAACTAATAAAAATCAATGTCAATAAAACACCCAGAGCTCTGTCAGCACAATGGAAGCCATAGCCACCTTCAGGCAATCCTTCCTCAGAGAAAGATGAGATCCTCAACTAGCTGAGGTTCTCATTGAGCTTTACAAGACCAACCCAGCAAATTAAAATGAGGTGTGCTGCCAGGGCTGCTGTGGGAGACCCCGGAGACCTCCTCATCCACTGTGGGTGTCTCAAATTCCACTATGAGGCTTGCATTCCAAATCCAGATGCCGCCTTTCATGAGGCTATTTCTGGACTCAGCCTGGGCTAACACCTGAGAGTACAATGTAAAATGTAAGTCAGCATATTCTGAAACTGTTGCTCAAAGTATGGTCCTTAGAACACCTGCATTCAAATCAACTTTTTTCAAAATAAATGTTCAAGGGCTGACCGAGTGGCGTGTTGGTTAGGAACTGGCTTGGGATGCCAGCTCTGAGCAGCAGGGCCCTGGTTCATCCCACGTATGAGGGCCAGTGACACTGCCCTCTACAGCTATGATGGTGAGCAACAGCTCCACCTGGAGCTGGGCCGCGTGAGTCCTGGCGATGGTGTAGGCTGCAGCTCCTGCTGCAGTGGGCTGCCATAGGCTACAGTGAGTGGCCAGCAGCCAGCATGAGCGGCTGGCAGCTGGTGTGAGCTGCCAATAGTCATGGTCAGTGGCCGTCCAGAGACTGGCGACCAATCTGCCTCATCAGGGAAGAGCGCCAAGATTACACCAACATGGGCCAGTGAAGCTATGTCCTCCGCAACTAGACTGAAGGACGAAAGCACAGCAACTCGTCTGTTCCTTACACCGAATTCCCCAATAAAAATCTTAAAAATAAATAAACGTTCAAATGACTCGGCCCCACCCCAGACTGTGTGAATCAATATTTCAGGGCATGGGTCCCAGGAACCTTCCTTTTAAACACACACTCCTAATTCTTAAGTACAATAAAGCTTGAAAACCACTGTTCGGCACTATATGTTCCCCTACCAGTGTGCCAGAATATGCTGCAAATAAATCACTGATTCTAACAACAACAAGAAACACAGACACACACACACACTCAAATGTTCATTAGTGGTGATTATAGTTAAAGTGAAGAAACACATGACTGAGAAAAACTTTCACACAGGAACAAGATGTTATAAAGAGATAAAGAGAGGTAAGGAATTTAAGATAATTCCAAAAAAGTTAATAAGGCTTAGAAAAGCAAAATGGCAAAACCAAAAATATGCTCTAGTGGTTTTCAGTATGACTTCTGAGAATGCATTTCCCCCTCATCATGGGAAAACTGCGACTAAATGATGTACGTTTTCAATACTTTATTTTGTAGAGTAGTGTTAGGCTTACAAAACATTGAGAAGGTAGCACAGAATTCGTATATACCCCTTCACCTCTAGCCCCCTCCAGTTTCCATTGTTAACATATTGCATTAAGTGGTACATTTGTTATAATTGATGAGCCAATATTGATACATGACTGAAGTTCATAGTTTACATCAATATTTACTCTGTCTTACATTCTGAGTCCTGACAAATGAATGGCATGTATCCACCTCTGTAGTAACCTACAGGATAGCTTCACTGTCGCAAAAATCCCCTGTAATCCACCAATGCATCCCTCAAGCCCTCCAAGCCCTGGCAATCACTAATCCTTTTACTGTCCCCCAGTTTTGCCTTTATCAGAATGAATTATCGTTAGAATCATACAGCATAAAGCCTCTTCAGATGGGCTTCTTTCAGTCAGCAATATGCATCTAAGCTTCTTCCATGATTTTGTTACTTCATAGCCCATTTTTTTTATCACCCACCCAAGCATTAATTCCTATAACCTTGCTGTAATTGCTTACAAGCGTCACGTTTTGTTGTTGCTTCTTTGAAATTTTCTATATAGACTATTATGCTATCTGTGAACAAGACAGTTTTATTCTTACTTCCAAATTTGTGTACATGAAATTTCCTTTCCTTATCTTAATGCATTATCTAGGACTTCCAGAGGATGTTCAAAAAGAATAGTAAGAGAAGACCTCCTTGTCTTGCTCCTCATCTTACTGGGAAAGCATCTAGTTTACCATTAAGCATAATATTAGCTGTAGGGTTACTGTAGGTGTTTTCTAATATGTTAAGGAAGTCCCCTGCAGTCTTAGTTTGTTTTTTTTTAATATTTTTTTGGGGGAAGGGGAACAGTGTTGTTGAATTGGAGAAGGGGAACAGTTAAGTTGTTGTCCTTCAATCTTAGCTGTGGAGGGCGCAGCTAGCTCAGCTCCAAGTCCAGTTGCCATTCACCCTCCCATTGGCAGCTCAGAGCTGCTCAGCTCAAGATGCCCTATTCAATCTTTGTTGGTCATAGTCTGCCATCCTATGCGAGAGTCAAACTGGAAACTTTTCTTAGCACGTGTTCTCACCTGCTGAGCCATCCTGCCACCTGTTGACATCTCAGGTGCAACTCAGCTTGGGCTGTGGGAATCGAACTGGTAACCCTGTTGTTCAGAGCTCGCACTCTTTTTTTTTTGAGGGCAGTGTCACTGGCCCTCATATGTGGGACCCGAACCGGGGCTGCTGGCGTCCCAAGCCAGCGCTTAACCAATGCACCACTTGTCCGGCCCCAGAGCTCACACTCTTAATCAACTGAGCTGCTCGGATGGCCCATAGTCCTAGTTTTTTTTTTATTATTATGAATGGTTAAGATTTTCTGAAATGCTTTACCACATCTATTAATATGATTATATTTCTTCTTTAGCCTCTTGATGTGTTACATTAATTGATTTATCAAATGTTGAACCAGACTTGCATACCTGGAATAAATCCCACTTGGTCATGATGTATTGGATTCAATTTACTAATATTTTGTTGATTTCTATGTTCTATGAGAGATATTGGTCTGTAGCTTTCTTGTAATGTTTTTGCCTGGTTTTGTTAATAGGGTAATAATGGTCTCACAGAATGAATTGGGATTCCTTCTGCTTTTTCTTTCTAGAAGAGATTGGAGGAGATTGCTATCATTTCACCCTTAAATGTTTGGTAGAATTTACCAGTGAGCCCATCTGGACATGATAATTTCTGATCCGGAAAATTAAGTATTGACTCAGTTTATTCGATAGATATATGTCTGTCTATTCAGATTTATTCTTCTATGAGTTTTGGCAGATTGTGCCTTTCAAGGAATTGGTCCATTTAATCTTGGTTATCAAATTTGTGGGCATAGAGTGGTCCCCATATTCCTTTACAATCCTTTTGATGTCCATAGGATTAGTAGTCAAGGCATCTCTTTTATTTCTAATCTTAGCAATTTGTGTCTTATATTTCTCAGTGAACCTGGCTAGAGTTTTATCAATTTTATTGACTTTTTCAAAGAACCAGCTTTCGGTTTTATTGATTTTCTCTATTGATTGTTCTCTATTGCATTGATTTGATTTCAGTCACTATTTCTTTTGTTTTTCCTACTTTGGATTTAATTTGCTCTTCTTTCTCTAGTTTCCTAATATGGAAGCTTAGACTGTGTAATCTAAGATCACTACATGATGTAATCTTAGATTACTTGTGTAACTTAATTATGTAACTTAATCATGTAATAGACTACACCACCTTTACACTGTCAATAAAGGCCCCGTGCTAGCTCTACTCTGGCCCTGCTCCAACTTCAACCACCATTTCTTATAGTCAAAAGTCTCTAAGGCCCCAGACACATCTCTGGGTACATCTGACCCCTGAATTTACAGTCTAAGTTATACCTTTGAGGATCATTTCATCTGTCTTGTGACTTCTTTCTTGAGTTCAGTCATGGAGGGCAGCTGCCTGTATGGATAAAGTTTAGACTGAAAGTTAGAGTATTCACATATGTATGCTCACGGTACCTTAGGGCTTGGGATGAACCATGGGTGAGAAGAGAAAGGAGGCAATGAGCATAGGGCCTACACCTCCGTTGCACAGAATACTTTTTATTATTGTTATTTTTATTTATAGTTTTTAAGGGGTTGACATTAGCTTTGTGGTCGTCCTTTTAAACTGGTCCTCTAGGCCGGCCGAGTGGCACGGTGGTTAAGCGCTGGCTTGGGAAGCCAGCGGCCCCGGTTCGGTCCCACATATAAGGGCCAGTGACACTGCCCTCAAAAAAAAAAAAAGTAAATAAACTGGTCCTCTAGGTTCTATTTATTAATACATGAGGGATGTGCTAACTACTAGAAATATTCCTATTTCCTATTCACAATTATATTGTTCCATTATGCATATGAAACCCAGTTTATATAACACACCACTGATACTTTAATAAGGCCCGTGAACTTAAAGGATGATTCACCTATGTATTATATTTAATGCTACTGCCCTGATTATTCAATTTATCTCTGCTTTTGTAAAGCTTCATATTCAAATGATTGTCAGGATTAGGGCTGCAGAAAGGGTGATTATTAATACAAGGGAACTTCTTGTGGTGAAATCCTGATCCCTTGTCAACCTGATGAAATACAGATTACAGATTCCTTTTTGATTGTGCAACCTAACTGTGCTGATGGTTATTCAAATCTACAAAGGATAAAATCTCATTGAACTAGACCAATAAAGAGAATGCATGTAAAAATTGATGAAATGTGAATATGATCTCTGTCTGACGTAGTAGAAAGGTACCATCAATTTCTTCTACTGAACAATATATTGCAGTTAAGTATGATATGATCATTAGAGGAAGTCTGGTGAAGGGCACATGAGAATTCAATGTACTACCATTGCAACTTCTTGTGGTTTTACTTCCTTGTTTTGCTACTTTTGTTGTTGTTTTAAAACTTTACATTATATAATATATATCTATAAGTTATAATTTGTTAAGTTTCTTAAAGAAAATTATAGCATCAAAACCAAACCACAACTTTTAATGTTACATTACTTCTAAAGGAAGTTTTCGAACTCTATGTCTCAATTTGAGATTTCTCCTCAATATAAATTCCGACATAACCTATTATGTATTTTTGCTGAAAACTTACAAAATAGAAAATATCTGTAAGGTTTTATACCAATATTAGTTACCTGACAGTCAACAGAATGTTACTTCTTCACAAAACTGTCCAATATTCATTGCAGACTATGGGTTTGCCCCTATCATTACATTGGAGTAAAATAAGGCAAGTTTATGCATGGTTACTGCACATTCAGGTTGTCAAGAGAGCTTTCTCCACAGTGTGAATTCTCTGAAGTGTAGTAGATGCTGAACTGTGGCTCTACATTTCTAATATTCACTTCAATAACAAGATTTTTCTCCTGTGTGCGTTCTCTGATGGACAATGAGGTTTGACTTCTGAGAGAAGGTTTTTCTTTTCTTTTTTTGTTTTTAAGATTTTATTGGGGAATTGATGGAGGGGAACAGCATTGGGGAATCAGGGAAGGGGAACAGACAAGTTGCCGTCTTCTTGTTCTTCAGTTTAGTTGCGGAGGATGTTGCTTCACTGTTGGTATCATCATTGCGTTCTTCCCAGATGAGGCAGATTGGTCGCTGGCCTCTGGATGTCGCTCATCGCGGCTATTGGCAGCTAACGCTTGGCTGCCAGCCGCTCACGCTGGCTGCGGGCCACTCACTGCAGCCTATGGCAGCCCACTGCAGCAGGGGCTGCAGCCCACACCATCACCGGGGCTCGCACAGCCCAGCTCCAGGTGGAGCTGTTGTTAGCTGTAGAGGGCAGTGTCACTGGCCCTCATGTGGGATCCGAACCGGGGCCGCTGGCATCCCAAAACCAGCGCTTAACCAATGCGCCACTCGGCCGGCCCTGAGAGAAGGTTTTTCTACATGTGTTACATTCATAGTGCTTCTCCCCTGTGTGATCTCTGAAATTTAGCAAGGTCTGATTTACGGTAAAAAATTTTACCACATTCATTACATTGACAAGATTTCTCTCCTGTGTGAGCCCTGTGATGCACTGTGAGGGAGGATTTGTGACTGAAGAAATTCCCACATTCAGTAAATTCATAGGGTTTCTCTCCTGTATGTTTTCTCTGATATAAAAGACGTCCTAACTTCACACAGAAAGACTTTCCACATTCACTACATTGAAATGGCTTTTCTTTTGTAGGAGTTCTCTGGGTGTGAGCCCTTCTCCCAGGTCCCCTGCCTCCTCCCAGCCCATCTGTGGCCAGTGGCCTCCACAGGGCCTCTCACCACTTCTTCCTGTCTCTGTCATTCAACATCTCTGGATGGATCAGGAGAAGCCTTCACATTTCTGGTTTGTTCCCCATGCAGGCAGCTTTGTGGATTTTCTGGAGGTCCTTCTTTTGAATGCAGTAACAGGCTCTAGATTCAATCTACATGCCAACACCATGCCTCTGCAAGCTCTTTGAGGAGCCCAAGGACGACACGTGCCTCTGTCTCCCAAAGTCAAAAATCTTCTTCATGGCTGAGCCTAAGGGCTTGGGAATCCCCTCAGCACTCACTAGTAATTCAGTCTCCTGAGCCCAACAACAGTAGACTCTAGAGTAGCTAACTCCTCTCACCACAATATCCCAGCAAAGCAGTGAGGCAGTTTAGAATCTCTCAGACAACAATGGCTGTAACCAAGCAACGGTGCACGGGTCAGAGATGATGTCACGGTGCATGTGCACAGAGGCCTCGTGGCCAAGGACAAGGGCACCCAAGCTCAAGTGCATGGCCCAGGTGTCTGAAATCTCAGGTTGCTTGTGGGCAGCTCTGGGGTCATTTTGCCTCATGATTTCATCCATTTATTCAATCTCGAATGCCCAGGAAAGATGTCCCTTTCCATTCTTTGCCTTGGTACTGTATTCACTTGTTAATTTGTGACTACTACACCGGTATTATTACACCTGATCCTTCATTTTCATGCCCTGTTGTTGCAACCCACCTTCAATTTGTCACTTAAATCCTTCAATTGTCTTTCCAAAGGTGAGTCTGGATTAAGTTAATCAGTTCATGAATACCACAGTACTATTGACAATTCATTTTTGGCAGTGTCACATTTGTCTGTCTGATGACTTTGCCAAGATTTGAGTATTTCATCATATTTTTGTCCTTATAAACCTCATGGAATTTAGCAACACCAAGAAGCCTAGATCATATAGACATACTACAATTATTAAACTTGGACATCATTAGAAATTCTGAGAAAAATACATCAAGTGAAATAATTGAATTAAAGAAACTGTATGAAACTTTGGGGGAAAATCATGGAAGAGTATAGCTAAAAATCCAGGATCAGTCTTTAATGACTCTTACAGCTTTCTTAGCATGAAACCCTTACATTGTAATATGTTAAGACTACGATTTGGTATTTATGCTTCTAAGGTTCATATACATCTCAACCTAAAATGCTATGAAGTAGTAAATATTTCTCCTTAATAAATACATAAGCTTGCCATCTAGTGGAAAAGAACCTACTGCCTTTCAAGCCTACCATTTCAGAAGGAAAGAATTCAGTTCTTGCTACTATGTTTTTCTGAGTTTTCAGAAATGGATTACAGCAAAGAAAGACTATTTCTGGTCCTCTAGAAGACTGTTTCAGCCCTTTTCTTCCAAGCACTGAGTCCAGGCTTTGGGTAGTGCTTCTACACACTTTTACCTCCTAAGTAGTACATATGGCTGCTTCCATGTGGAGGCAGGGTTAGACCTTTGAAATTTGAAGGTTTGTTTGAATATTCACTAGCAAATCAAAGACCAATTATGAAGTTCCTGATGGTCCAAATTTTAACTGAAAAAATGCACGATTTACACTAGATCAAACGGGGTTCACTGCAGGAATTATATATATGTCTAACCATTATGCTGCACACATGCAATTTGAATGTCAACTGTAAATAAAAGAAATGAATTAAGAATTAAGAAAACAAACAAAGAAGAATCAATACACTAAAATCAAAGACATATTTCCTTTCTTTGGGAATCCCATTTTACAATCTTATTTTAAACATCCAGTGAAAAATTCATTACATTAAGATATCTTTCCTGAATTAAAAAGTGTTTTCATTTCTATTATGCTGTGTGGAATCAAGCATAAAGTATAACTTTGCAGTTATTTGAGGCTTTTATTTTTTCATTGGCAGTTTATGTCTGGAATCCAACTATTTTACATGTTATGCTACAATGGCAACTATTTTCATTGTACTTCCCCCATGCATTATCATTTAAAATTTTGGCGATGCATTTTCTTTCTTTCTTTCTTTCTTTCTTTCTTTCTTTCTTTCTTTCTTTCTTTCTTTCTTTCTTTCTTTCTTTCTTTCAATTGGGGAGTTGGGGGAGGGTAACAGTGTTGGAGAATTGGGGGAGTGGAACAGTGTTGGGGAATTGGGGAAGGGGAAGAGCCAAGTTGTTGTCTTTCAATCGTAGTTGTGAAGGACGCAACAAGCTCAGCTCCAAGTCGAGTTCAGCTGCTCAGCTCAAGGTGCTGTGTTCAATAAGTAGCAGGTAGGCATAGCCACCATCTCATGTGGGAGTGAAACTGGCAGCCTTGTTGTTAAGAATGTGTGCCCTATCCTGAGCCACCCGGGCAGCAGCAGCTGAACTCAAATGTACCAAGTTCAGTATTTAGCTGCGGGTGGGCATAGCCCACCATCTCCAACAGGCAACCTTGTTGTTAGGAGCACGTGCTCTCACCAGCTGAACCATCCTGCTACCTATTGGCAGCTCAGTGGCAGCTCAGCTCGGGTGCAGTGCCACTGGCCCACATGGGCATCAAACCTACGTTCCTGTTGCTCAGAGCGAGCTCCTAACCAAACAAGCCACTCGGACAGTAGTGCTCTGTATTTACTTAATGGTATATTTGATGGACTACAGTTGTTCATATTTTGAAATCCAATTTGTCTTGTCCTCCACCTATTCCTTTTTCTAATTCTTCTGCATCATCTTCTCTTTCTCCTTCTTCTTTATTTTTTTGTTATTGGTTAGTGATTTCTGTGTCCTAAGAGAATATTGCCTATTCCTAGATTACAAAACAATTAATCTGTGTATTCTTTTTCTCTCTTTTTTTTTGAGGGCAGTGTCATGGCCCTCATACGTGGGACATAACCGGAGCCACTGGCTTCCCAAGCCAGCGCTTAACCACCGCGCCACTCGGCCGGCCCTAGCATATAACATTATGATCTAAAAATGTGAACATCTGTCCAGCCAAGTGGCTCAGTTGGTAAGGAGTTGGCTTAGAGCACATGCTCTGAGCAACAGGGACACCAGTTTGAGTCCCATATGGGGCAGTGAATGCTGCGCCCGAGCAGAGCTCTCACTGAGCTGCCAAACAGTGACAGGATGGCTCAGCTGGTATAACAACAAGATTGCCTGTTCAATGGTGGGCTCTGCCCACCTGCAACTAAAGATTGAACTCAGCACTTTGAGCTCAGCTGCTGTCCGGATGGCTCAGTGGATAGGGCATGCACGCTTAACAACAAGGCTGCTGGGTTTTGTCTCCCATGTAGGACGAGGGCTAAGCCCACATGCAACTAAGATTGAACACAGCATTTTAAACTTAGGGGACATGAGCTTCCAACGGGAAGCTAGACGGAGACTGGCTCCCTCCACAATGAAGATTGAAGAACAAGAACTTGGCTGGTCCCCTCCCCCAATTCCTCAACTGTTCCTCTCCCCCAATTCCCCAATCAAATCTTTTAAAAATATAAAAATAAAAATGTGAACATCAAAAATAAAATGCTGCGTATACTTATTTTCATTTCTATTATTGATATTTAGTTAAATGCTTTAAACTTCTCACTAAAGTTCTCTAGAGGGGAATAATGAGTGGGCCCTTATGTTTTTGTTTCTACTGCTCACAGAATCAGCCTGGGAACTGGACCTAGATAGCTTCCCCACCACGGAGGGAAGACAGCCCAACGCCTTCGGATGGGTTGGACTCTACCTGGAGGAGCCCAGTCAGGTGAGCCCTTCTCCCAGGTCCCCCGCCTCCTCCCAGCCCGTCTGTGGCCAGTGGCCTCCACAGGGCCTCTCACCGCTTCTTCCTGTCTCTGTCATTCAACATCTCTGGATGGGTCAGGAGAAGCCTTCACATTTCTGGTTTGTTCCCCATGCAGGCAGCTTTGTGGAATTTCTAGCGGTCCTTCTTTTGCATGCGGTAACAGGCTCTAGATTCAATCTTCTTGCCAACACCATGGCTCTGCAAGCTCTTTGAGGAGCCCAAGGGACGACACGTGCCTCTGTCTCCCAAAGTCAAAAATCTTCTTCATGGCTGAGCCTAAGGGCTTGGGAATCCCCTCAGCACTCACTAGTAATTCAGTCTCCTGAACCCCAAAACCATAGACTCTAAAGTAGCTAACTCCACTCTCCACAATATCCCAGCAGGGCAGTGAGGCAGTTTAGAATCTCTCAGACCACAATGGCTGTAACCAAGCAACGGTGCACGGGTCAGAGGTGATGTCACTGCACATTTGCACAGAGGCCTTGTGGCCAAGGTCAAGAGAACCCAAGCTCAAGTGCATGGCCCAGGTGTCTGAAATCTCAGGTTGCTTGTGGGCAGTTCTCGGGTCATTTTGCCTCATGATTTCATCCATTTATTCAATCTCGAATACCCTGGAAAGATGTACCTTTCCATTCTTTGCCTTGGTACTGTATTCACTTGTCAATTTGTGACTACTGTACCGGTATTATTATACCTGATCCTTGATTTTTATACCCTGTTGTTGCAACCCACCTTCAATTTGTCACTTAAATCCTTCAATTGTCTTTCCAAAGGTGAGTCTGGATTAAGTTAATCAGTTCATGAATACCACACTACTATCGACAATTCACTTTTGGCATTGTCACGACATTTGTCTGTCTGATGACTTTCCAATATTTGAGTATTTCATCATAATTTTGTCCTTCTAAAACTGCATGGAATTTACCAACAACAAGAAGCATAGATCATATAGACATAGTACAATTATTAAGCTTAGACATCATTTGAAATTCTGAGAAAAATACATCAAGAGGAATAATTTAATTAAAGAGACTATATGAAACTTTGGGGGAAAACCATGGAAGAGTATAGCTACATCATTATCGCTCTCAGCCTACCAGATATGTGCTTGAACTTGGTCCACTTCGGGGGCCAACAGATTTGAGAGATGTTGAGGTTGTGTGGGGATGGCAGAAGAGACAATGTGGCATTCTGTCTTCTTGACACCTGTTTGGTTTTCTAATCATTGGCACAGGAAACATGTCCCATTGGGTAGCAGAGGCGGTGAATGGCTGTGGCTGGTACAATTTGGAGACACACAACCTGCATTTACATCCCAGCTCGGCCGCTCGTATCCTGTGTGAGTTCGGTCAACTGGCACACATGCGGCTGCCTCTGTTTCCACTCCCGTAAAGTGGAAACTTTCACCATGCAGGGCTTTCATGGGGGTTAAATGTGTTATTTGTGAAAGGGCAGGCCAGGCGAGCACATAGGAGGTGTTTTGGGATGCTCAAAGGAACTCCTGATCTTTTTAGAGCGCTGACTATGTTCTAGGCATTGTGTGTAAGCAGAAGTTTATGGAGTAGGTTCCCAAAAAATTCCCATTTTCCAGATGGGGAAACTGAGGCCTGGAGAAATTGGATGACTCATGCATGGTCATGCAAGAGGAGGCAGGATTCAGACCCAGGGCCACTGTGCTACCAAAGATTGACTCCCAGTAGAAGCTGCAGGCCATTTTGAACCATATGCTCGTGATATTCACCAGCTTCAAGTGAGAGAAAGTTTAGTTGGCACCCAGTATGTACCAGATGCGTTTGATATAATACTTGATTTAATCATCATAACAGCATGTTCATCGCCATTCCAAGGATGGATAAACAGAGGCCTCCGGTTTTATGCTGTCTGCCTGAAGGACACACAGCCAGGAAGAGTCACAGCCTGGACCTGAATCCAGATCTATCTGCCGGCCTGATGTAAAACTCTCGTCTGCATCCCTGCCCACGTGTCTCTGCCAACGACATGCTGCATGGGCCTTTAGGGGTAGGGGTACCTGAGAGGTCGCAATGGACAGGAAACCTTTATCCGTTTTCAGCATCTATTCCCAGGAGTCCTCCAAAAGCTGCTCACAAATCTCCAATGATCCGGAGCTTACTTCTTTTGGGACCAGCTGATTAGCTCTAGGGACAGGATGTCAGGACACAGCTGAGAGGTGCTATGCACCTAGAATGTGGAATCCCAGATCCGGGGTCAAATTCTTGGTTGCTCACTATCCAAACGATGCTGGACGAGTTTCTCCATCTCCAAAATGGGGTGGATTCTAACAGCCCCCTAGCTAACAGAGGAAACATGCGGCTTGATTGAGATTGTGAAGACAGTACCTGGCACCTAGTAGCAAGTTTACAAACAGTAGTGATTCTGGAGCCAAGAGTGACCTGTCAGTTCACTGCCTGGCCCATAGCTGATGTACATGAGCATCAGTTAGGTGAGGAGGCAATCACTAAGGGGCCCTTGACCTCTATTGAGCAACCAAAGCTCCCCACTGAAATGCAAGTCAGGGCCTCCCTGACCTCTGAGTGTGGTCCGGCCTGACCCCACGCCTCCACATCAGGCCTGTGAACACCTTCCCACCCCACCTCCAGACCTACCCAGCAACCCTTCAGAAACCAGCCCCACCCTCCTGCCATCCCTTCAGCTCCGTCTGCACATATGTAAAGACCATACAATCAGGAGGGAGTTCAGCAGGGAAATCCAGGCTAACCTGCAAAGCCTGCAAGAGGGCTCCTGGGCCTCCCAGGCCTGCCCTGTCTACTCCCCTCCTCATTCCTGCAACCTACCCGCAACCAGGTACCCTAATGCTGCCAACCTCGAACACTACCAGGTGCCAAATCAACTCGATAATCCTCTCAGCCCCCCAACACTGTGCTGTGTTCACGCCCTCTAAGCCCCCAAAGGGAATAGACATAGCGCAGTGCTCTGGGCAGTTTGCAGAATTAGGGAAACCTAGGTTGAGGCTGTCAAAGGAGACCCAGCACACCATGGGCAGCACACAGAGCGAGGCACCAGTGTACTGCCTAAACAACATCAGTTTGGGAGATATGGGGCCCATGTCCAACTCCAGAACTGCCATGAACCGGAGGACTTCAGGCCTCAGTTTCCTCGTTTCCCCATATTCACCTCTCAAGACTGCTCTGTGAGGATTCCATAGGCAAAACAGGTATGACTTGAACAGAAGGGCAATGTATAATTCAGATGGTGGCATGTGGATATAAGCCAATTACCATACCTCACATGGATCAAAATGAAATGGGAAATGTCCGCCAAACCCATGGAGTGATTTACAGGGTTATCGTTTGGACACCAAGTACACCTGGTATATACCTGATGAGCTCCTGTAGGTTTTTAGATATCCAGAAAATATCTTTCCAAGACCCTGATGTGTTAGATCTGTTTGGGTCAAAGTTCCCTTTCCTGTCGTTGTATTTTCTTTTCTTCTGCAGCTGCACATTAGAACTGCAAAGGGGTAATTTTGGGTACGGGGCTAAGGGACATAGGGTTGAGCTGGACAGGGCAGTGGGGGCCATGAGAAGGCCTCTGACCCCTCCCTGGTTCTATGGACGGGTTCTGATGATATGGTGGATGCTGTCACGTGCCAATCAGATCCCATCAGGACTGCAGGCCACCAGTGCTGAGAGAATTGCTGTCCCTAAGGCACAGGGGCCATCTTAGTGGTACTGAGAAACCCCAACATGGTGTCTTGCCATCCAGTGCCTGAAACTCACGGGATGCACAGATAGAACATTATTGCCAAAACCCAGAACAGCTCTGAAGTTGATATCCTCTTGGAACTCCCCAGGGTGCTGGCTGACAAGGGAGATCACATCATGGCCCAACTACTGCCTCTCCTCACTCCTGATTGCTTTCCCACATACATGTCCTCTGGTTTTGGCCCCAAGCACACATCATCAAAAACTGCCTTCATGCTGACTTCCATCTCAGCGTCAGCCTCCTGTCAAGGACTGCCAAGCCATGGCCAGGATATATCTGGACAGCAGACAACAGAGATAGGTAGTAAATGATGCAAGTGGGGTGAGTTCAGGCTGTCAGGAAGAAGTGGCCTCCCAGATACAGATTGCAAAGTATGGAGAGCTAAAGGAATGGACTCAGAAAGTCCTGCCCCAGAGGGGCTGCTAGGCCAATGAGCCACAGGTAGAAAAAGCTAAGAGAGGTGCCAGAGAACTGTGACAGTTGGATAAGAGCAGCTGCATATGTGGTCAGTCATCAGCAGCAGCAGCTGGGTTTAGGTTCAAATCTAAATATTCAGGACTCAGCCCATACCTACTGAATCAGAAACTGGGGGTGTTTATCCAGCCATGCAGGTGATATCAAGCATGCTCAGAGAGCAATAGAGGATTTGTGAGGAAGTAAAAGGAGAATGGAGAGTGTGGAAGTGAGGGGGGAGGTTATCAAACCAGTTGTTGTCGCGATATGCTTCAGGAAGAGACAGCAGTCACAGGCACCCATCCAGGGACCCTCCGTACTTGGCCAGCCCCTTCTTCTAACTTCTCCACACACCTCTGTCAGCCTAAGGTAGTTAAGAATCCCTTGCTCCTCTGGCCCCGGTTCATAGTCATTGAAAGGCGAGGAGCTGCACCCTACCTTGTGGTCTCACAGCATCTGTTCCTTGCCTTCGTCAATAGCCCCTTTATTAAATCCACCTTAATGTACTTGGTTGGTTGGAACCATCTTTTCCCCATTGGCACTCTAATTGTACACCTGCATTGTGTCAAGTCCAAACTCTGCAGAGCAGAGACGTTTGTCTATTTTGTTGTGGATCCTGAATCTCAGAAAGGCAACGCCTAACTCAAGGTCAAACAGCCTGTCAATTGGCAATAGGGAGGAGCCAATGGCTTTCTGGATCCAGGCCTCTTGTCCTGTTCATGGACCTACGGTGAAGGTGGGAATGTAGCACCGAGTGAGGATCCCTCCCCACCTCTGCATGCTCTCAGCTGAGTGCTAGGATGCCTCCCTAGGCGTTAATAACTGGCTTGATTGCCTGAGGCCTCGACACCAAATTCGAAAGACGTTGAGGATGACAGCCTCCTTCCCCAGAAAACCCCTGGGTGTCTTGCAGAAGGATGCTTTGTCTAGTGGCAGGAACAGGGCTGCTGTCTACCCTTACCAGGGGCCAACCACCCCAGGAGACAGACCAGATTGTGGAAAAAGGAGAGGGCCAGGCAGCTGAAGAAGCCTCCAATATTCAATTCAACCGCATTATCGCTCTCAGCCTCTGAGACATGTGCTTGAACTTGGTCCAATTTGGGGGCCAACAGATTTGAGAGATGTCGAGGTTGTGTGGGGATGGCAGAAGAGACAATGTGGCATTCTGTCTCCTTGACACCTGTTTGGTTTTCTAAACATTGGCCCAGGAAACGTGTCCCATTGGGTAGCAGAGGCGGTGAATGGCTGTGGCTGGTGCAATTTGGAGACACACAACCTGCATTTACATCCCAGCTCGGCCGCTCACATCCTGTGTGAGTTCAGCGAACTTGCACACATGCGGCTGCCTCCGTTTCCACACCCATAAAGTGGAAACTTTCACCTTGCAGGGCTTTGATGGGGGTTAAATGTGTTATTTGTGAAAGGGCAGGCCAGGCGAGCACATAGGAGGTGTTTTGGGATGCTCAAAGCAACTGCTGATCTTTTTAGAGCACTGACTATGTTCTAGGCATTGTGTGTAAGCAGAAGTTCATGGGGTAGGTTCCCAAAAAATTCCCATTTTCCAGATGGGGAAACTGAGGCCTGGAGAAATTCGATGACTCATGCATGGTCATGCAAGAGGAGGCAGGATTCAGACCCAGGGCCACTGTGCTACCAAAGACTGCCTCTCAGTAGAAGCTGCAGGCCATTTTGAACCACATGCTCATGATATTCACCAGCTTCAAGTGAGAGAAAGTTTAGTGAGCACCCGGTATGTACCAGATGCTTTTGATATAATACTTGATTTAATCATCATAAGAGCATGATCATCACATTCTAAAGATGAATAAACTGAGGCCTCTGATTTTATGCCGTCTGCCTGAAGGACACACAGCCAGGAAGAGTCACAGCCTGGACCTGAATCCAGATCTATCTGCCGGCCTGATGTAAAACTCTCGTCTCCAGCCCTGCCCATGTGTCTCTGCCAACCACATCCTGCGGGGCCCTTTCAGGGGTAGGGGGACCTGAAAGGTCACAATGGACAGGAAACCTTTATCCCTTTTCAGCATCCATTCCCAGGAGTCCTCCAAAAGTTGCTCACAAATCTCCAATGATCCGGAGCTTACTTCTCTGGGGACCAGCTGATTAGCTCTAGGGACAGGATGTCAGGACGCAGCTGAGAGGTGCTATGCACCTAGAACGTGGAATCCCAGATCAGGGGCCAAGTCCTTGGTTGCTCACTATCCAAATGATGCTGGACGAGTTTCCCCATCTCCAAAATGGGGTGGATTCTAACAGCCCCCTAGCTAACAGAGGAAACATGCGGCTTGATTGAGATTATGAAAACAGTACCTGGCACCTAGTAGCAAGTTTACAAACAGTAGTGATTCTGGAGCCAAGAGTGACCTGTCAGTTCACTGTCTGGCCCACTCCTGATGTTCATGAGCATCAGTTAGGTGAGGAGGCAATCACTAAGGGGCCCTTGAGCTCTATTGAGCAACCAAAGCTTCCCACCCAACCGTAAGTCAGGGCCTCCCTGACCTCTGGGTCTGGTCCTGCCTGACCCCACGCCTCCACATCAGACCTGTGAACACCTGCCCACCCCGCCTCCAGACCTACCCTGCAACCCTTCATAAACCATCCCCACCCTCCTTCAGCTCCTTCTGCAAATATGTAAAGACCATACATTCAGGACTAGAGCTAGGTTTAGGTTTAGTGCTAGGGTTAGGTCTAGGTTTAGGGCTAGGGCTAGGGTTAGGGTAAACGGCTAGGGTTATGGCTCGAGTTAGGGCTAGGGCTAGGGATAGGTTCAGGGTTAGGGATAGGATTAGGGCCAGGGTTACTGCTAGCGATAGGGTTAGGGCTATGGGTAAGTCTAGGGCTAGGGCTAGATTTAGAATTAGGGCTAGGTCTAGTGCTAGTGTTACAGTTAGTGTTAGGGTTAGGTTTAGGGTTAGGGCTAGGGCTAGGTCTAGGGCTAGTGTTAGGGCTTGGGATAGGGTTAGTGACAGTGTGAGGGCTAGTGTTAGTTTTAATCCTAGGGCTAGGGCTAGGACTAGAGCTAGGTATTGGTTTCGGGCTAGGGCTAGGACTAGGTTTAGGTCTAGGATTAGGTCTAAGACTAGGGTTAGGGTTAGGGCTAAGGCTAGAGCTAGGTTTAGAGCTAGCGGTAGGGCTAGGTTTAGGGCTAGGGTTGGGTTAGTGCTAGGGCTTGGGCTTGGGCTAGGATTAGGGCTAGGTGTAGGCTTAGGGCTAGGGTTAGGTATAGGCCTAGGGCTTGTTCTAGGTTTAGGGATAGGATTATGGTAAGGGTTAGGGTTAGAGTTACGGATAGGTCAAGGGTTAGGGTTAGGATTAGTGTTAGGGTTAAGGCTAGGGTTAGGGTTAAGGTTAGGGTTAGGGTTAGGTTTAGGGCTAAAGCTAGGGCTAGGGTTTGGCATAGGGCTAGGTTTATGGTTTGTGCTATGTCTAGGGCTCAGTTTATTGCTAGGGCTAGCTGTAGGGCTGGGCCTAGGGCTAGGGTTAGCGTTAGGGTTCGGTTAGGTTTAGGGCTAGGGTGAGGGCTAGTGTTAGTGTTAGGGCTAGGGCTGGTTTAGGGTTAGGGCTAGGGCTATGTCTAGGGCTAGGGTTAGGGTTAAGGCTAGGGATAGGGCAAGGATTAGGGCTAGAGCTAGGGTTAGAGTTAGGGTTTGGTTTAGGTTTAGGGTTAGGGTTAGTGATAGGTTTAGGTTTAGGATTAGTTTAAGTGTTATGGTTAGGGCTAGGATTAGGGTTATGGTTATGGTTAGTGGTAGGTTTAGGGCAAGGCCGAGGGCTAGGTTTAGGGCTAGTGCTAGGGTTAGGGTAAGGTATAGGATTAGGGTTAGGGCTAAGTCTAGGGCTAGGTTTAGGGCTAGGGCTAGGGTTATGGCTAGGGCTAGGGCTCGCGCTTGGACTAGGGCTAGGGTTATTGTTCGGGCTAGGGTAGGCATAAGTCTAGGTCTAGGTTTAGGGTTATGGTTAGGGTTAGGGCTAAGGTTAAGTTTAGCGTTAGGGTTAGGGTTAGGGCTAGGGCTACGGTTAGGTCTATGGTTAGTGCTAAGGCTAGGGCTAGGACTTTGGCTAAGGTTAGGGTTAGGGCTAGGGTTAGGGCTAGGGCTAGGTTTATGTTTAGGGCTAGGGCTAGAGCTAGATTTAGGGCTAGGGGTAGGGCTAGGTTTATGGCTAAGGTAGGGTTACAGCTAGGTCTAGCGCTAGGGTTAGGGCTAGGACTAGGTTTAAGGCTTGGTCTAGGGCTGTGTCTAGGGCTAGGGTTAGGTTTAGGTCTAGGGCTTCTGCTAGGGTTAGGGCTATGGCTAGGTTTAATGTTATTAAACCTATGGCTAGGTTTAATGTTTAAGGTTAGGGTTAGGGTTAGGGCTAGGGTAAGGGTTAGGTTTAGGGTTAGGGTTAGGGCTAGTGTTAGGGTTAGTGTTTGGGTTAGGGTTAGCATTAGGGATAGGGCTAGGGCTGAGATTTGCATAGGGCTAGGTTTAGGGTTAGGGCTAGGTCTAGGTATCAGGTTAGGGCTAAGGCTAACTGTAGGGCCAGGCCTAGGGCTAGCGTTAGGTTGAGGGTTAGAGTTAAGGTTATGGTTAGTGCTAGGTCTAGGACTAGGATTAGCATTAGGGTTATGGCTTGGTTTAGGGTTAAGGCTAGGGCTAGGGCTAGGGCTAGGGTTCAGGTTAGGTTAAGGGCTGGGGCTAGGTTTAGGGCCAGGGCTAGGGTTAGGCGTATGGCTAGGTTTAGGGCTAGGGCTAGGGCTAGGCTACAGTTGGGTTTCGGGTTAGGGCTAGGGCTAGGGCTAGGCTACAGTTGGGTTTCGGGTTAGGGCTAGGGCTAGGGCTAGGGCTAGGGCTAGGGTTTGGGTTAGGGCTAGGGCTAGGGCTAGGTTTAGGGCTAGAGCTAGGGATAGATTTGGGACTAGGTTTAGGGCTAGGTCTAGGGCTAGGTTTAGTGTTAGGGCTAGGGTTAGGGTTAGGGATAGGGTTAGGGTTAGGGCTAGGGCTAGGGCTAGGTTTATGGTTTGCGCTAGGGTTAGGGCTAGGGCTAGGTTTAGTGTTTCGTTTAGGTTTAGGGGTGGGTGTAGAATTAGGGTTAGGTTTAGGGATAAGTTTAGGGTTAGGTTTAGTGCTAGGGTTAGGTTTAAGGCTAGGGCTAGAGCTCAGGTTAGGGCTAGGTATTGGGCGAGGCCTTGGGCTAGGGCTAGGTTTAGGGTTAGGGTTAGCGTTAGGGTTAGGGCTAGGGTTAGGCCTAGGTTTTGGCATAGGATTAGGATTAGTGCTAGGTTTAGGGCTTGGATTAGGGCTAGGGCTATCTGCAGGGCTAGCCAGAGGGCTAGGGTTAGGGTTAGGATTAGGGCTAGGGCTAGGTTTAGGGCTAGGGCTAGTGCTAGGGCTAGGGTTAGGGTTAGGGCTAGGGTTACGGTTAGGTTAAGGGTTAGGGATAGAGTTAGGGATAGGGCTAGTGCTAGAGTTAGGCATACGGCTAGTTTTTGGGCTAGAGATAAGACTCAGGCTAGGAATAGGCCTAGGGTTAGTGTTAGGGCTAGGGCTATGTTTAGAGTTAAGGCTAGTGCTATGGCTATGGATAGGGCTAGTGTCAGGGCTAGGGCTCTGACTAGGGTTAGGTCTAGGCCTAGAATTAGATTTAGGGATAGGGTTACGGTTAGGGTTAGGGCTACAGCTACAGTTCGGACTAGGCCTAGGGTTAGGTTTAGGGATAGGGCTAGAGCTAGGTTTAGGGCTAGGCCTAGGGTTCGGTTTACAGTTAGGTTTAGTGTTAGAGTTATAATTAGTGCTAGGCATATTGTTAGGGTTAGGGCTAGGGCTAGGGCTAGGGTTAGGGTTAGGGCTAGGACTATGACTATGACTAGGGTGAGAGCTAGGTCTAGGTTAAGGTCTAGGGCTAGGGTTCGCGTTAGGGTTAGGGTTAGGGTTAGATTTAGGGTTAGGGGTAGGGTTAGAGTTATGGTTAGGGTTAAGTTTAGGGTTAAGGCTAGGGCTAGGGCTAAGACTTGGGCTATGGTTAGGTTTAGGGCTAGGGATAGAGCTATGTTTAGAGCTAGGTCTAGGGCTAGGTTTAGGGCTAAGGCTAGGATTAGGGTTAGGGTTAGGGTTAGGGCTAGGGATAGGGTTTGTCTTAAGTCTAGGTTTAGCGTTAGGGCTAGGTCTAGGGCTCAGATTAGGGCTAGGTCTAGCTGCAGGGCTAGCCCTAGTGCTAGGTTTAGGTTTAGGGTTAGGGCTAGGGTTAGGGCTAGGTTTAGAGCTAAGGCTAGGGTTAGGTTTAGGTTAAGGTCTAGGGATAGGTTTAGAGATAGGGCTCGTGCTAGGAGTAGGGGTAGGGGTAGTGTTAGGGCTAGGTATTGGTCTCCGTCTAGGACTAGGGCTAGGGTTATTGTTAGGGCTAGGGCTAGAGCTAGGTTTAGGACTAGGGCTAGTTTTAGGTTTAGAGTTAGGTTTAATGTTAGGGTTAGGATTAGGGCTAGGCCTAGTGTTAGGGTTAGGGCTAGGGCTAGGGCTAAGACTAGGTAGGGCTAGGGCTAGGGCAAGGCCTAGGGTTAGGTTTAGGGCTCGGGCTAGGGCTAGGGCTAGGGCGAGGTCTAGGTCTAGGTTAAGGTCTAGGGCTAGGTTCACATTAGGGTTAGGGTTAGGGTTAGGGTTTGGGTTAAGTTTAGGGTTAGGGCTAGGGCTAGGGTTAGAGCTACGGGTAGGGTTATGGCTCAGTTTAGGGCTAGCGCTAGTGTTAGGGTTAGGGTTAGGCTTAGGGTTAGGGTTATGGTTAGGACTAGGGTTAGGGTTACCGTTAGGATTAGGGTTAGGGTTAGGGTTAGGGCTACGGCTAGTGTTACGGTAAAGGTTAAGCCAAGGGCTAGGACTATGGTTATGGCTAGTGCTAGGGCTAGGCATAGGGATACGTTTAGGGTTAGTGTTAGTGTTAGGGTTAGGGTTAGGGCTAGGGCTAGGATTTTGGCTAGGGTTAGGGATAGGGATAGGATTAGGGCTAGGGTTAGGGTTAGTGCCAGGGCTCGGGCTAGGATTAGGGTTAGGGCTAAATCTAGGGCTATGTTTAGGGCTAGGGCTAGGGTTATGGGTAGGGCTAGGTGTAGGGTTCGAACTATGGCTAGGGTTAGGTTAATCGGCTAGGTCTAGGACTTGGGTTAGGGCTTGTGCTACGGTTAGGGCTAGGGCTAGGGCTATGGCTAGAGCTAGTGTTAGTGTTATGGTTACGGATAGTTCTAGTGTTAGGGCTAAGGCTAGGGTTAGTTTAGGGTTAGGGTTAGTGTTAAGGTTAGTTTTAGGGTTAGGACTAGGGCTAGGGCTAGGGCTAGGACTAGTGTTAGAGCTATGGCTAGGATTAGGGCTAGGGCTAGGTCTAGGGCTAGGGTTAGATTTAGGGCTAGGGCTAGATCTAGGTTTAGGGCTATGTCTAGGGCTAGACTTAGGGCTAGGGCTAAGGTTAGGGTTAGGGCTAGGGCTAGAGCTAGGGTTTGGTGTTGGTCTAGGTTTAGGGTTAGGGCTAGGTTTAGGGCTCGGATTAGGGCTAGGGCTAGCTATAAGTCTAGCCCTAGGGCTAGGGTTATGGTTAGGTTTAGGGTTAGGTTTAGGCTTAGGGCTAGGGCTAGGCTTAGGATTAGGGTTACAGCTATGGCTAGGTTTAGGGTTAGGACTAGGGCTAGGGATAGGACTAGGTCTAGTGTTAGCGCTAGGGCTAGTGCTATGTTTAGGGCTATGGCTCACGTTAGGGATAGGGTTAAGTTTAGGTTTAAGGCTAGGGCTAGGATTAGGGCTAGGGCTAGTGCTAGGCCTAGGGTTAGGGTTAGGACTAGGGCTAGGGCTAGGGTTAGAGCTAGCGCTTGCTTTAGGGGTAGGGTAAGGTTTAGGGATAGAGTTAGGGATAGGGATAGTGCTATGGTTAGGGGTAGGGCTCGTGTTAGGGCTAGGGATAGGGCTCGTGCTAAGACTAGGGCTAGGGTTAGTGTTAGGGCTAGGGCTAGGGCCACGGTTAGAATTAGGGCTAGGGCTATGGCTAGGACTAGGACTAGGGTTAGGTTTAGGGCTAGGGCTAGGGCTAGTGTTAGGGCTATGGCTAGTGTTAGTGTCAGGATTAGGGTAAGGGTTAGTGTTAGGGTTAGGGATAGGTCTGGGGCTAGAGTTAGGGATAAGGCTAGGGCTACGGTTAGGACAAGGTCTATAACTAGGGTTACGGCTAAGCCTAGGATTAGTGTTAGGGATAAGGTTAGAATTAGGGTTAGCGCTAGGGTGACAGTTAGGGCTATGACAAGGGTTAGGTTTAGGGATAGGGTTAGGGCTAGGGCTACGGCTAGGACTTGGGCTTGGGTTAGGGCTAAGGCTAGGGCTAGGGCTAGGGTTAGTGTTAGGTCTAGGTCTAGGCTAGACCACCTTTTGTGGAGGAGGCCACAAAAGGGCAGTTCCTGTAATCCTCTCTCCTGTCAATAAGGCGATGAAGAATAACAGTGCCAATGCCCAGATGTAACACCAGGGATACTGGGACATGAGTCCCAAGTGGGGCTGTGCCCTGGGGCTGGGGAGCGGCCTGTGGGTGCTGGATGTGGAGACAGGCTCTTGGGCGACCACCTGCAACTCTCAGAACAGGCAGCAGCAACTAGAGTACTGGGATTGAAATCTAATGGAGGAGACCTGCAGATGGAGCCAGGATGTTATGAGGCAGGAGCAGGAGGAAGACGCCTGGAGCAAGAGGGGCTATTTCTTCCAGCAGAACCATGTAGAGCTTTCCTAAGCATTGGAAGGGCTCTCCCAAGCTGAGTGAGCGGTGGGCCCACTACTGGGAGGAACAACGTGAAGGGAACCCAAGCATTCCGCTGAGTGGTGGTGGGATTGGGGGCGGTCCGGCATAGACTGTTTTACGTTATACATCCATACAATTTATAAGGCTAAGCACTTCTAGAATTTTTATTAATAAAACAGAATAACATTTTCATAGCTCGGTGCGTTTTTCTTCCTGAGCGCCCCCATGTTTCTTTTGTCTTCTGTGATCTTGCTGTCTGTCTGAGCCTTGGGAACTGCATGTTTGTCCCGTTGATTGAGGCGATGGTTTCACTGAAGTTTCTTTGTTTATTTATTTATTTCAGCTGAGCCTGTTGGCAGCTCAACAGCAGCTCAGCTCGGGCTGGGCGTCAAACTGCTGTTGTTCACTAAGTTTGTTTTGTTTTTTTGAGGCAACGTCACTGGCCCTCACATGCGGGATCCGAAGCGGGGCCGCCGTTGTCCCAAGCCAGCTCTCAACCAGCGCGATACTTGGCTGGCCCGTTCACTAAGTTTTTGAAGTTAGTAGTTTTTATTATTATTTTTTTATATTATATTTTTTTGAGGGCAGTGTCACTGGCCCTCATATGTGGGACCCCAACCACGGCCGCTGGCTTCCCAAGCCAGCACTTAACCACCGCACCACGCGGCCGGTTCCTAAGTTAGTAGTTTTTAAGTTAAGTTGTGATCATAGATTCTTTTCTTAGGAGTGTTCTAGACAATCTTCTGTTTTTCCTTCCCCTCCTTCTGGTTTCTTTGTGTAGATCTTGTGCTGGTTTCTTTTTAAGAATTTTTCTTTGCATTAAGTGAGTTCTCTTGAAACAGTTTGTAGGCAGGGGATGGGGATGGGTTTGTTTCTTTACAATTAAAAAGAGAGAGCTAGAGTGCTAAAACTGTGCTGAACGATATTTTAGCCTCTAACTACTGTATTGTAGCTATTTATATTAAATTTAATTAAAGTTTTATTTTCTCCGTTGTCATAGCTATGTTTCAAGGAAATATAAAAAGACGATAACTAACATATATAGGATAATAATAAAAGAAATCTTAGTTCCTCCACTCCCAGACACAATCATTATCCTTAAGTTTGTAATTAGCAATTGCTCACTATTCTGTAAAGGTTTCTCACAATTTAAAATCCCAACAAGGTCTGGCCGAGTGGTGCGTTGGTTAAGAGCTGGCTTGGGGGCCAGCCGAGAGGCCCGGTGGTTAAGCGCTGGCTTAGGAAGCCAGCGGCCCCTGTTCGGTCCCACATGTGAGAGCCAGTGACACTGCCCTCAAAAAAAAAATAATATTCCTTAACATTCTGTAACTGACATTAAATTGTACATGGAGACACTTCCTGAAACAGACGGCACACAACAGTGTAACTTCATTAAATTCAAAATTAATTAGCCACCATCCCATTCGGGAGTCAAACCCAGCAGCCTTGTTGTTAAGGGCGCATGCCCTATCCACGGAGCCATCCACGCAGCAGCTCAGCTCAAGGTGCTGAGTTCAATCTTTAGTTGTCGGTGGGCGTAGCCCACCATTGAACAGGCAATCTTGTTACACCAGCTGAGCCACCCTGCCACCTGGAGACCGCTCAGCAACAGCACAGCTACGGTCCAGGTTTCACTGGCCCATGTGGGAATCAAACCCATGGCCCTGTTGCTCAGAGCATGTGCTCTAAGCCAACTCTTACCCAACGGAACCACGTGGCCAGCCCTTACTCAGCTGTTTTCAGCCTCAGTTTCCTCATCTGTAAAATGGGGTTAGTACACCCTTTCCAGGACTTGCATGCTGCACTGGTCAAAAATAAGGAAGGAAAGATGACAGTTTAAATTTTTGCGAGCCCTTGAGTAACAGGTGTAAATGTGTGCTTGCATTGGCGTAGATGTGTCTCTGTGTGTAGGGGGAGGGTTAACATTCGCCTTCAAATCCCCACGTGTTACCTGGCCTAGGCTCTGGGACATTCCAGGAGAGATGCTGAGGTTTTCATACCATTGAGCAGTGTCTTATTTGTTATTCAAATATATGTTGAGCACCTCCTTTGTGCACACCCTGTGTTGCTAGGCACTTTATATTTCATCCTCAACTCTATTATCCATATTTTATACAGAAGGCAACAGGCTCAGAGAGAGTAGTTCATTTGCTCAAAGTCATACAGAGGATTTATGGCAAAGCCAGGATTCTAAGCACTGGTGGTAGTGGTTCTGTGGAGTGTATATTTCAAAAGGTCTGGGAGGAGGGAGTTTTCAAAAGATGCAGATTCCTAGCTCTTTCTAAACACATTTAAGCATGTTTGAAACAAAACTTGAGTAGGTGAATCTACAAGATAATATATAAAACTCACATTATATTTCGTTGAATGGCTCTGGTGTGGATCTATGCCTCCCTCCCTAGACCTGGTCCCACAGGGCTGGCCAGTGTCTCCCCCAGGCCAACCTGGCTGCCTGTCTGTCTGCTCTCACAAGAGCCCACACACACACAGCAGTGCACCCACATTGGTAATCATGAGGTGCACGATGGTCTTAGGCATGAGGTTCTGCACGGTCTTATTGACGATGGCCATGAGTCCACCAGGTTTCAGAGGGTCTTCACGTGCTGCTCCAGCTGTGGGTCCATGGAGTGCATGCAGCTGTCTGAGACATTCTCTTCAGTCTCACTGTCCTGCCATGTAGAACAGAGGCAATCTGGGTGGCTGGGACCTTGAAGCCAGGTTCCAGGCATCTCCAGGGTCTGAGCTCCTCTCTTCCAAGAGTGCCTGGAGGCACAGAGAGAAGCAACTGGGCTGAACACACAGACACCAGCTTCCCCTTATGCTCTGGGTCGCTGGGCTCTGCCCCCAGACTCTCAAGACCCCAGGCCCTCATTCAGCCTTATCTTACTTAGCTCTGATTCTAGTGCCTAGAATTTGCCTCAGTTTCCCAGTCCATAAATTAGGAAAGGACATTGCCAAGGTCTCTTCCGGATTCTAAACACCTAGCTAAAGCTGATGTCAGGCTGGGGACACGTGGCAGAAGGGGAGGGAAGGGCACACTCACTTTCTCCTTGTCCTGGGAGGTCCACACCAAAGCCATAGAAGTCACCACACAGCATTGCCACCACCCCCACCAGTGAGCAGAGCTCCAGCAGATACACAGAGAAGGGGTGGGATTGAGTGAACCCAGGGCACCGCACCCGAACTCTAAGTGAAAGAGGGGAGAAAAGAGAAGGCAGGCAGGAGAAATCATCATCATATGAAGGGGCTGCAAGAAATGCCATGTGTTGCAGGGAAAGGGACACATAAAGCTGCCATTGGATAAGGATGGGAGGAAGATTTAACTCTGATCCTCCCCCAGCGCAGATAAGGAGAGGGTCCCTCCTATTTCTAAGCTCAAGGAGGGTTTAGAAGCCTCCCTGCTTCTCGGCCTGGAGTGGCTTTCTGCCTCTCCCATCCAGAGCCGCGGCCGTACGTACACGGGTCGGCCGCCTCGCTCGGGGAGCTACCTCCTGGGGCGTAGATTCCCGAGCGGGACCAGACGATTGGGAGGACCGACGGCCCTTCCGCGGGGAGGCTCGTGGTGTGGTCGAGTCCAGTTGGCGTCCCGGGCGTCGCGGGGCCGCCCTCTTGTGTGGCGGTGGCATCCGCCAACGGCAAGTGTTTTCACAGTGGCCCGTCAGCATCTTCTGCCCATCCCCAGGGTCCTCCGCCGCGCGCTCGCGCCCTTCCCTCTCGGGCTCCTGTCTTGCCCGCCGTCCCCTCCTCCCCGGTCGCCTCTGACCCGCCCCGCGCCGGCCTTTGCATCCGTCAGGGAGCGACCGAGGCCGGCCTCTCACCACGCGGGGACTGCCCTCTCCCACCCACCGCACCCCCGTTCTCCGCACAGGGACCGATGCGGCGCCCCGCGAGGGAGGCGCCTTCGGGTCCCCCCAAGGACGTGGGGAGCGGCTGGGGTCGACGTGCCACACTGGAGAGCGGGGCTCGGCAATCGCAGCGTCGGCGCCGGGTCTGAGCTCCCCCGCGAGCGGCAGCGTTGGCTGGGCTGGGTTGCCGCGGGCCCGCCCCCTGGTCGGGAGGGGCGGACTCGCACCCGAGACCCGTTTCCTCCTCCGGAAGCCATTCGCGTCCGCCCCAGGGGCCAAGGGCGCGCCAGCCGCCTCCTCTCGTCCCCTTCGCCTGAGTTGCGGACTGGAGGCCGCGCCCCTGTGATGCACCTCGCCGGCCTTGGCTAGCTCGGCCTCGGTGTCCGCTGCCGCCGCCAGCCGCCCTCCTGAGCACCAAGCCCCTCCCTCCTGGCCGTGCCTGGAGGCGCCCCTGCCACTGGTGGGTGGAGACAGGGGCGGGCTGCGCGTGCATCTTTCATTGTGACGCCTTTCTCATAGAGCAATGGTGTTAGAGAATGTAGGCCACGCCCACACAGCTGTTGCCAGGTACCGCTGGTCCCTCCTTTTCTGACAGTCTGGTAGACCACAGTGGAGGTTGGAAGTATGCTGCAGGGGCTGTTGAAATCTTGCTGAAATGGTCCCCCCTTCTCTGCCTGGCGTCCGGGGATGTCGGAAGAAGCCCAACGGAAGAAATTGGCTGGGGCCACGAAAAAGGTGAAACGGGTCGCGGCTCCCTGACCCAGCCCAAGGCCCCTCGGAAGTTCAGGTGGTGGCCAGGGTCTGTGTTCCCCATCAATATCTCACCAGTCCAACCGTCCCCAACCTCCCCCCTCCCCCGCACAGCCCAACCCCTGCTTCACTTGTGGTTCCCAGGTGACTTTGGGCTGGTAACCCCCTGGGGCTTTCCGCTCGTCCCTAACTTCCTCGCCGCCCAGAACAGGATCTCTTGGGCTCCATGGGCGCCCTGGGATCCGTGGACTCCGAGCTGCTAGCCGCAGTGGGCCCTGCGGAGCTGCGACTCCGCCATCCATAGGGATGTAGTTATGTCACAGTCACCCTGGCAGCTGTCTGTATAGCCCCAAATTGGTTGTTCAATAGAAAGACCCAGTCCCTTAGTGTTTTCACTTCCTTTCCGTTTTCTCTGGTCCCTGTACACATTTCCAGCTGGAGGGGACTTGGGCCTGTGGCACCTAGGTCAGAGAGATTTCAGGCTTACTGTAGACTTTATCCCATCCTTTAGACACTCACAGAGTAAAAAGCCTCCATTTCACTAGTGATCTCAAAACGTTGACTACATCTCTGGGTGGCAATGGGGAGAATGTGTCTAGTTTGGTTTTCTGCCATTTCTACTCCCCAGAGACAGTTTCTCATTGTTAATCTGAACTCTCTGTTTCACATGCTAATCATGTCGTGTGATGATGCTCAGACCAAATTGCCCCTCAGTCAGTCAGTGTTCTTTGGTGTGATACCGACCTCTCCTCTGAGGAGAGGATCCCGGGAACCCGCACTGCACAGCTGGGAAACTTCCCCAAGTCATCATCTCATCATGGGCTCTGAGGGCCACACGGTCAATATGGGACTGAGGCATCAGTTTGCTGGAGTCTCTCTCCTGAGAGAGAAAAAGCCTCTTAGATCAGTGTACTTAGAGATGACATTGACATACATTTGTAAGATTTTAATAGACTTCTCTCTGAAATGGTGCTTGAGTTGTCTTTTCTTTGTTACCATCCCACATTCACTAGGTTTCACCTGTCTTCTGCCATCAGGCTACAGTGTTGTCAAACTTTGAGAATACTGGTATGTATCTCTGACAGATGTATGAGAAAGCACCCACATATCTGATCACTGAAATGTTTCCTTGACTACCTCTGCCTCTGATTTTGCCCCCTTGAAAGCCATTGATTTATGGCATATCCCCTGGAACTCAGAGTCGGAAGACTGAATTTAAATATCTCATTGCCTTTCTTTTATTTTTTTAAACGATTTTATCTGTCCATTTCTTCAGTTATGAAGTGAGAATTTCAACATCTTGTAGGGTTGTTGTGGCATTAAATCAAATGATGAATATGAATAGTTTGTAAACTGTCAAGTAGGATGTGAGAATACTTGTGAGTCTCACTGCTTTTCCTTTCTGTAGCTGAGAGAATTTCAAAATGAGAACAAGCTTGGTGTTTCTTCACAAGCTAAGGAGAAAAGGAGAAATAAAAATGGCAGTAACCGTGAGACAGCCACTTGTGATGGTTGTCACTGGCCTGAAGAACTGAGTCTTGTCTGGTCAGGCTACTGGGGATAGGAGTGCTCAGAGCACTAGAGGGTAGCAGTTAGATTGTGGAAGAGGTGTCAGGTACTGGGTAAGAATTCTGGGTTTAAATCCTATCTCTCCCTCTGCTATGGATATGGTTTTGGGAAGGTTGTTTAAGCTCTTTGGGTCTCTGTCTCTACATCGATAAAATTCAAGTAAATACTGTCTTACTTGCTCTTACGAAGCTTAAATGAGATTGTTGTTTTTATATTAATCATTTAGCACAGAGCCTCGTGCAGAGTAAACATTCAGAAAAGAAGAGGGTAGTTGATATTGGACTTGCTGCTCTGGTGGTTTTCTGCATCCCCAGCCTCAAGGGGAAGCCACTTGCCATCAGGCTGTCCCCTTTGGAAGCACCAGAGGAGCACCTGGGGAGAAAAGCGTCCTTTATTCGAGATGCCAGCAGCCAGGGAAGATGGCAGGCAGACACTAGTGTAAAAAAGCACCTTCCCTGAGCCAAAATGATTAAGAGGTTTCATGGGCATGTATGTGGGGAAGAATACAGGAAAGCAGGCCTCAGCACTAATGTTGAGAAGTCAGCACCTAGGATTTTCTGAGGCCTCAAATCGGCCTCAATCTTATCTGAAATCACATTATCTGCCACCATCTGCACAAACTTCTAGGGTGTTGTGCCACACTGCTAGGGTATAGTGTTCTCAGCTCCCCAGATGTCCAGGTTCCTGAGGATTTACGAAGCTGCTCTTTCCAGGTTCGGATGTTTGTTAATTAACAAGGTTGGGTAACCCTGAAAAATAACAGAGTTCTTCAGTGGGAGCAGAAACAAAGAGGAAACAGCTGAATATTAGGAGGGATCAATCTGCAAAGTATATTATTGATCTACCATATTTCACCCTTCTAGAAGGCTCCTTCATGGATTGATTTAATTCAATAAGTTTCTGGAGAATTTCCTGCATTGTCATCAAAGTATGCCCTGGACTAAATTAAAAATATAGTGAACAGTTGGTTTTCTGATTTTTAATTTTTTAATTAAAATCATCATGAAATGACTTACCCAGTATTGAAAAGAACAAATTAAAAACCAAGGGCTTGACCATGTGTGAAACATTAATTTACTTATTTAACGTCTATATTTTAAAACCTTCTGATGGTCATTCAAATAAGTAAAATTATATTGGGTTCAACATTTTAAATATCTTTGAGATTGGCTAATTTTCCTGCCAACCACATAGAAGTTTTAGGAACTTAAAATTTTCTGGGGACTTTCAGTAAGATAGCGGAATAGATAGACACTGTGACACCTGTCTGCCAGGATCACACCAAAATTACAAATAATTGATACAACATTCAACGCCAGATGTCCCTGAGGCTGAACTTAAAGAGGAGGCCACATGGAGTCTGGTAGGAGGGGTGGAGAAGAGAGAGGGCAAACCCCTGGAGGGAAACCTCAGCAGTGGGGAGCGGTCTCGGGTTGGGGGAGAGTCTCTCTGGCCCGACACCAAGCTCACCAGCCTAGGGTTACTTTGCCCGGAAGAGGAGTTCCACGATAGCTGACAGTAGAAATTAGTGAGGACTCTCTTTGCCCAACTCGGTGAGGCTGAGGTGGCTAGAGAACCAGTGGGGCCAGCGCACAGACTAGCTTGCTGGTGAGCACTCACCCTGTTCCTGGTGGAGGGAGGAGCTGTGTGAGCCAAGCCCAGGAGCATGCAGGTTCACACTGAACTGAGCGCCTTTGGCACGGGAGCTGGAGTCTTTAGGGCCACTGCTTCCCTCGTGTGGAGGTTGCACATGAGTGGTGTACAGGAGGGCACCATTTTGTCAGATCCTTTTTTTAGTGGAAATGCGGTGGTGACTGGGGGATCAATAGCCTGAATGGTAGGTAAATTTATAATAACAATAATAATTATCTTCATCATCATCATCATCATCATCATTCCAAATAGAAAATTCTCTTTGAGTTACATAGTAAGTGAGGGACTCATTTTACCTGGCCAATAATATAATCTGTTTGTAATATTTTCCTCATTTTGCAGCATTTTCATTGTGTTTATCACTGGAGTCTTCTGAATTGATAGAATGTACAAATGGTAAAATACAACCTCAATGAGGTGAATTTTCAAAAGCTTTAAATCTCCTTTGGCCAGTAGCTCTCCCTGTGGTGCTTCTCACCCTGAGATATTCCTTTTGGTAAACAGAGGCTTTTTCCTGGTTAGTCATTTTTCACATTATAGAAGGGATTTGTGAACAAACCTTACTAAAAACAGACATTCTACATTATTATCAAGGACTTATCAATTATCTTAAATAAATTAATGAATTAATAACTGGTTCACTTCAGTGTGTTCCTAAGAGAAGAATACTTCAGAGATCATGAGTAACAACCAGAAATTTTTGTCCATTGGACAAGACATCAATTCAATACTCTCCAACCTTGTTGGAAGGGACTCTAGACATCGAGAAGGCCTGTATATCTACATAATTATTATTGAACTCAAAATAACCATTTGTTTGATCGTCTTTACCAGTCTGCTAAAAATATATTAGTAATAATAATAATACTTATACTTGTTCTTTGAGCTTTTCGTAAACCCTGTACTTATGTAGCCCAACTGTAAGTAATTACTCACAGTATATAAAAGCACTTCAATATAATCTATAATACTATTTTTTATGGTTTGGAAATTTAGGAAGAATGGTATTGTAGAAGCAAGAAAAGAGGCATGTGTATTTTTCAGAAAAGTTAAAAGGAAATAGTTTGCCCTATAGTAAGCTGATTGTTTGTATATGAGAAAAAGGAGACAAACTGTTAAGGACAAGTGAAGTTGTAGATGGTTATTAGAAAAGAAATATTGGAAAAGGAATTAGGGCCTGCCGAGTGGCGCGGTGGTTAAGTGTTGGCTTGGGACACCAGTGGCCCCGGTTCAGGTCCCATATATGAGGGCCAGTGACACTGCCCTCAAAAAAACAAAAACAAAAAAAAACATTCTATGGGCCGGCTGAATGGCGTGGTTGTTAAGAGGTGGGTTGGGTGCTGGCCTAGTTGCACATTGTTTAAGAGCTGCCTTGGGATGCCAGTGGCCCCAGTTCGGATCCCACATAAGAGGGCCAGTGACACTGCCCTCTAAAAAGAACAAAACAAGGAATTTTTATATATATATACACACACACACACACACACACACACACACACACACTCTATAATGGCTGCTGGGGGACAGAAAATTAAGTTATGAAACACTTAATGTCCTCCTGGCCTCTAGAAGATTTTAGGTCATTATTGTAATTTACACCAGTGGTTTCTTACAGCCTTTAGCCCTTATTAAATCTTAAAGTTACAGTTCCCATTTATACAACTATCAGAAATCAGATTAATGAATGACACTTGAGTGCTTCCAATACAGTGTAGATAGGCCATATTAAATAAAAAATGTGAATGTTTATGTTCCCAATCCATATGGAATGCTGAATTTGCTCAATCCTGGCCTATTGTATCCACCCCAACAAACAATTGTATATGATATGTGGGAAGGGGACATCTTTGATGGGAAGGATTAGAAAATTCTTCTGTCATTCTAACTGATTTCTATTGGAATGACATGAGGTTTACAGTAAATGCTGTGGGAATATGGATTAATACTAGAATCATAGACAAATTAACTTTGCCTGAGGTTAATAAAACCCATGATTATATTGACACTGAACATCCAATGTATTTAGAAATTGAAGTTAATCCTCCCCATGAAGTCATTTCTATGGAAACTAATTGACCAGAAGAAAAATTAGAGCTTGGGATCATGAAATGGTAGAAAGTCTTCATTTATCTGTCCAAACTGATCATAAGGTACAAAGAGCAGTAAACAAGGAAGGCAAACATATTATTAGCTTTATATATAAAAAGCGTTCTTTAGATAGTTGGGATATTTGTTGCCCTCAGACTCATACTTGTTTATATTAGACATATTCTGCTCCTAATCAGTGTTACTGGTTTAACATTATTGCTCTTGGTCTTAGTTTCTACATGTTATACTAATTACAAAAAGGAACATAAGACAGGCAAAGGAAATAACTCGGATCATGATACCTCAAAGATTAAAAATGATCCAGAATATATTTACTGAAGACATATAGGATCTGACTGCCTCCCATTGCCTCATCTTTTTCTTTTAAATATAAAAGAATAATTTGAGGACTTGTTTGTTTGTTTTTCTGAGGGCAGTGTCACTGGCCCTCATATGTGGGACCCGAACCTGGGCCGCTGGCTTCCCAAGCCAGCACACAACCAGCGTGCCACTCGGCCGGCCCATGAGGACTTGTTTTAACCACGTGTCTGAACTGCAATTTTTTCAGCTTAACTACAGTTTGTGTTTCTCTCCAATCTACCGCCTGCCTGTAAGGCCGGCACAAAAGACACAGCAGAGATGCAACTCTAACTGGCAGTAGCGGTTTGCCCAGCGGAGGTGAAGAGTGCTCCCTGGGAAGGGATTTTATTTTATTTGTTTGTTTATTTATTTACTTATTTATTTATTTTAAAGATTTTCCTGGAGAATTGGGCGAGGGGAACAGCATTGGGGAATCAGGGGAGGGGAACAGACAAGTTGCTTTTTTTTCTTCTTCCGTCTATTTGCAGAGGACGTTGTTTTACAGGCCCGTGTTGATATCGTCATTGCGCTGTTCCACGGTGAGATAGATCGGTCGCGGTCCTCTGGATGGTCGCTCACTGAAGCTATTGGCAGCTCACGCTGGCTGCCAGCCACTCACACTGCCTGCCGGCCATTCACTGTCGCCTATGGCAGCCCACTGCAGCAGAGGGTGCAACCTACACCATTGCCGGGGCTCGCAGCCCAGTTCCAGGTGGAGCCGTTGTTAGCCTAGAGGGCAGTGTCACTGGCCCTCATATGTGGGATCCAAACTGGGGCTGCTGGCATCCCAAGCCAGCTATTAACCAACACACCACTTGGCTGGCCATACTTACCATATGTTTAAGATTCATCCACGTGGTATCCGTACTCTATTCATTTTCATGACTGAATAATATTTCGTTTCATGGATTAATGACATTTGTTTATTCTTTCCTCAGGTGATGGAAATTTGTGTTTCTACATTTTGGCTCTTGTGAATAGTGGTGCTATGAATTGTTGTGTACAAGTTTTTCAACACCTGTTTTCAGTTTTTTAGGGTATATATCTATGGTCATTGTTATTTCTTTGTTAAGATTTTATTGGGAAACTGGGGGAGGGGAACAGCGTTGGGGAATCAGGGAAGGGGAACAGACAAGTTGCTGTCTTTTTGTTCTTCAGTCTAGTTGCGGAGCACGTTGCTTCCCTGGCCCATGTTGGTATCGTCATTGCGTTCTTCCCGGATGAGGCAGATCGGTCACCGGCCACTGGAAGGTCGCTCACCGCGGCTATTGGCAGCTCATGCTGGTTGCCAGCCTCTCATGCTGGCTGCCGGCCACTTACTGTAGCCTAAGGCATCCCACTGCAGCAGGGTCTGCAGCCCTCAGCGTCGCCAGGGCTCACAATCCCGGCTCCAGGTGGAGCTGTTGTTAGCTGTGGAGGGCAGTGTCACTGGCCCTCATATGTGGGATCCGTACCGGGGCAGCTGGCATCCCAAACCAGCTCTCAACCAATGCGCCATTCGGCCGGCCCATGGAGCTGAAATTCTTGTAAAGTGAATGACAAAGTGAGCAATCCACACTGAGGTCACTAGAGGTACATCAGAAAACTCAAAGTCTTTTAAAGCAATCCCAGTTTTGAACTCATGAGATATGACCCACATCATGCTTTTGATCAAGTAAGCAAGAAAACATGGTAGAGTGACCTTTGAAGCAGGCCTGCCTGGATTGGTATACTATTATAGCTTTGCCACTTTTTAGCTGAGGGACCTTGGGCAAATTGCTTAACCTCTCTGTGCCTGTGTTTTACCATGTATAAAAGTACCTACTTCACAGGGTTATCATGAGGATTATATTTGAAAATCCTGTAACTTGAAACAGTGCCTGGCACATTGGGAAAACATTCAGTAAGTGTTAGCTGCCAATATTATTAGTGCGTGTGCATGCACACACACACAACTACAGTTTTATAAAAATGTGGCCACAGCATTAAAGTGTCAGCTTATTTTGTACAACGAAAAATGGAAAGAAGAGTCAAGGCAGGGAAGAAGATTCTGCCACTGTAGAATCTAAGGCATATTGCTATATAAATATTAAGAGTCACAGTACTTGGCTAACTTAATTTGCAAACTGAGATCTTTAGTATTTGTGAAATTACACCCAAACGCCAAACCAAAAAGAGAAACTTATTAGAGAACGTAGCTATGTAATTGAAGCTTCAGTCTATATTCAGAGCCCAAATGGACAGGGCGTGTGCTTTCCCCAAGCTGGGCTGGGTGAGTTTCCCCAGAAGCACAGGCCCAGAGTTCTCCAACACCATCATGGCCTGGAATAGAAGGTAAAGGCAAGTTTCACCCCAAGTCCTGATAAGTCACTCCTTCAGATGCTCACCAGCACCTGACAAGTTTAGGAGGCCTGTTTCGAGAAGAACAGCTGGATCATACCACAAGAGCCTTGATCCCAGACTACAACATATTTGGGTTCCACTGCAGATGGGCTTTATGTCCCAGCGCGCTTGATATTTGCACAGATAAGAGTGTGAAAATGCTCAGCTCTCTAGCCAATGGTGAGGTCAGCTCTGAGTCACCACTACAGTGGGCTCCATTCCGACCACGGTCCCTCCTCTTCTGGCTAAGGGTGACCGTGGAAGGAACTACAATCAATTTCTTGGACTTCATGCAAAGCCGTCCAGTCTGGTTAGGCCACTAGCAGGACTGTGCAACAACGGATTCAACGCATTAAAGACTCGCAGAGGACCAGCAGAGTGGCGCAGTGCTTAAGCGCTGGCTTGGGTCGCCAGCAGTCCAGGTTCGGGTCCCATATATGAGCGCCAGTGACACCGCCCTCAAAAAAAATGTCTAAATGCTTTCAAAATGTCTGTCCTATTTTCTCATTATGAGGACTTGTTTGTTTTTCTGAGGGCAGTGTCACTGGCCCTCATATGTGGGACCCCAACCAGGGCCGCTGGCTTCCCAAGCCAGCGCACAACCAGCGTGCCACTCGGCCGGCCCATGAGGACTTGTTTCAACCTCGTGTCTGAACTGCAATTTTTTCAGCTTAACTGCTGTTTGTGTTTCTCTCCAATCTACCGCCTGCCTGTAAGGCCGGCACAAAAGACACAGCAGAGATGCAACTCTAACTGGCAGCAGCGCTCTGCCCAGCGGAGGTGAAGAGTGCTCCCTGGGATGGGATTTTATTTTATTTGTTTATTTATTTATTCATTTATTTATTTATTCGTTTATTCATTTATTTATTTATTTTAAAGATTTTACTGGGGAACTGGGGGAGGGGAACAGCATTGGGGAATCAGGGAAGGGGAACAGACAAGTTGCTTTTTCTTCTTCCGTCTATTTGCAGAGGACGTTGTTTTACAGGCCCGTGTTGATATCGTCATTGCGCTGTTCCACGGTGAGATAGATCGGTCGCGGTCCTCTGGATGGTCGCTCACTGAAGCTATTGGCAGCTCACGCTGGCTGCCAGCCACTCACACTGCCTGCTGGCCATTCACTGTCGCCTATGGCAGCCCACTGCAGCAGAGGGTGCAACCTACACCATTGCCGGGGCTCGCAGCTTAACCTGTCTGGGCCTGTGTTTTACCATCTATAAAAGTACCTACTTCACAGGGTTATCATGAGGATTATATTTGAAAATCCTGTAAACTTGAAACAGTGCCTGGCACATTGGGAAAACATTCAGTAAGTGTTAGCTACCAATATTATTCGTGCGTGTGCATGCACACACACACAACTACAGTTTTATAAAAATGTGGCCACAGCATTAAAGTGTCAGCTTATTTTTTACAACCAAAAATGGAAAGAAGAGTCAAGGCTGGGAAGAAGATTCTGCCACTGTAGAATCTAAGGCATATTGCTATATAAATATTAAGAGTCACAGTACTTGGCTAACTTAATTTGCAAACTGAGATCTTTAGTATTTGTGAAATTACACCCAAACGCCAAACCAAAAAGAGAAACTTATTAGAGAACGTAGCTATGTAATTGAAGCTTCAGTCTATATTCAGAGCCCAAATGGACAGGGCGTGTGCTTTCCCCAAGCTGGCCTGGGTGAGGTTCCCCAGAAGCACAGGCGCAGTGTTCTCCAACACCATCGTGGCCTGGAATAGAAGGTAAAGGCAAGTTTCACCCCAAGTCCTGATAAGTCACTCCTTCAGATGCTCACCAGCACCTGACAAGTTTGGGAGGCCTAGTTTGAGAAGATTAGCTGGATCATACCACAAGAGCCTTAATCCCATACTACAGCATATTTGGGTTCCAGTGCAGATGGGCCTTAGGTACCAGCGTGCTTGATTTTTGCACTGATAAGACAATGAAAATACTCTGCTCTCTAGCCAGTGGTGAGGTCAGCTCTGAGTCGCCACCACAGTGGGCTCCATTCCGACCACGAACCCTCCTCTTCTGGCTAAGGGTGACCATGGAAGGAACTACAATCATTTTCTTGGACTTCATGAAAATCCATCCAGTCTGGTTAGGCCACTAGCAGTGTTGCGTCTCTGCACAGCTGGGTCTACCTTCCTCGAATGGACCTGCGGCAACTCAGAAAACGAAATAAAGACCAAGAGACAGGGATAGTTTAAAAAGCAATGTGAGCCAGGGGACGCTGTCTGACGGACAAGAGCCCTGAATCTGGTCAGCTTGCAGCTTTTATTGAGTACAAACAGGGAAGGGGCTTGGTTCTTTCCGAGGTCTGTAAATCACTTGAGTCACCCAAGATTTAGCCAAATTTCCCTATGACTCACAGACCACCTCAGCGGAAAGACCCTCTGATCAGTGCAGCCCTGCCCCCTATGGGGACAGATAATGGTTCACTAGGACACCTGAAGGCCAGAATGCAAGGAGGACTGCTGTGAGGCCACATTTCCCCCTTCTTTGTTTAGAAGCATGAGAAACACAGACCTTGAAAATTTCTGTTTGATAACACGTTGGAGGGCTGTTTCTGTGGTTCTGAGGACTAAACAAAACAAACACAGTAAAGTAAGTATAATGGCAATTGTGCCAGCAAACCCACCACCTAAGATTATCACCCAAATCAAAGGATCTAAATGTGATAGTCCATCTGCAGCAGCAGAGAGTACATCTACTCCTGGCAGCAGCTGAAGATTGGCATAGGACATTTCATCCACCTCCTTCTGAAGTTGTAAAATATCCACAGTAAGATTAGGAACAGGTCCCAAAAGATGAGCTCGTACCTCTGTCGAGGGAGTACGAGTTTGATGATAAGAATAAGGAGTAACACAATAAGTAGATACATTCCAATCACATTTTAAGGTAATCACAGCATGTAAATTTTCCACTCACTCAACAAGAAAAACAGTAGTTTCTAAATCAGCTAATCTAACATTAATTTTTTGATTAATATTTATTTGTTGATTCTATGATTTACTTGCATTTTGATGCCATTGTTGTACGAATTCAGTGGTCTGTACGTCTGGTGTAGAGCCACTCCTGATACAGCAGCAAGAGTAGTGAGGGCTATAATTTCCATAATTGTAGCAATCAGTAATCCCACGAATCGTTTTACTCTACGTGAAATCTTAGGTAATAATTGAAGAACTATAAGTAAAGTAGGAGAGCCTTTTCACACCCTAGAAGCTTGGACGGGGATCCATAATCCACGTCTTTTCTTGAGAATCATTATTTAATTATGTTCATTGTAAAGAGAAGAATTGATACAAGTATATAATCTATATTGATCACATTCTATTAATTTTGTAATTAATATTACAGTTATCGTTCCAACTAGAAAAACAAAAGGAATTTTAAGACATGTCTATAAATAAATGTTTTTGTTTCCTTAAATACAAAAGTATATTTTATTTTTATTTATTTGTTTATTTATTGGGTAATCGGATTGAATATCAATAATCTGAGAAGAATTATAAGTACATACCCACCATCTGAGAAGTTGGTAATTGGAGCAATTAAATTGAGTGCAGTTAAGGACTGTATCCCCATAGGGGCCCCAGTCCATTACTATTCCATAGGAATCATTAAATAACACCCAATTCATACTCCCTCAACACTCTTCCCAATGAATACGGGACTGTCCATCAATCCAATTACTTTGATTGGTACACGTAGGAATAGGGGGAGGGAAGCTTTGAGTGCTTGCCTCCTGTATTTCAAATTTCTTTCCAAAAATCATAAACATATGTTTAAAGGTATCATTTCCTTTGCCTTGAGGCACAATCCAAGCATATTTTTTATAGCTAGGCATGGAGCATCAATTCCAATACAAATTGGAGTATAAGTAAAACCTAATGTCGTATATAACCTGAAAGTTTAAAAATGTGACCTTTTTATCAGGGAATTCAGGTCCGCTTAAATCTTCTGGCCCTGGAAGCCTGGAGCTATCATTACTGTAAATTAAAGGAGGGTTATCATATCAAGTCACTGGGGTAAGTACAGGAGGACTGGGAACATAAGCCCAATATCTAAAATGTACGACTTGAACTGATAAAGGTAAAGAAGTTACAACCATCAGAATGGTCATCACAGCCATAAACATATGAGCATCTGTTCTTGGAAATCTCGTTAAGACCAAGGTTTTTTCTGCCATTTGAGACAGCTTTTGTATTTGTGCCCAAGTAGAGAAAGGCACATCCAAATCAACACTCATATTAGTGGGCGCAAAAAATACGCTCGCCCGTTTTATAGACGATATACGGCCTTTAACTGGTGAAGCATCAGCAGGCATTAGCAAAGAATTAGAGAGCTCCTGGAAAGGCAGTTTCTCAGTCACTGGTCATTTCTTCCCCTGTCTGGATGTCTCCTACATTATCTTCCAAGAGGCGGGGTGTGACTCAGGCCGGTTTTCAGCTGATTGTCATTCATGAGACTTGACACAGACCCGGTATCCACAAAGGGCGTTCCTGTGGACCTGGAGAAATACAAGCAAAACCTCTTTCCCATGCTAATAAAGTTTTTAAATGTCATTGATTGGTTTGGATATCCTCCCACCAGATAGGGACATTTTCCAATAGTTTAGAACTGTTGATTATTAAAATATTTTTTCTGTAGCAGTATGCCCAATGTTAACTTCATTACTTGAACCAGATGAATTAAAAATTTTTAAAGTAAACATGATTTTAGCCAATAGTATCTGCGGGGATTTTATTCTGTCTTCCCCCTTTTTTAATTTGTTTTTTTTTCAACAAAATTTGAAAAGACTGAATAGAATTATTGGAAAGCGGAGTCTGATTTAATATTTATAGGGTTTGAAAACATCTGTAAAGCAATTAAAACAGCCATTAGTTTTCTGAGTTGAGATGTAATTAATTAATCTATATTACTGTATGGCCTTTTTTAGGTTTTAAGTTTGGGAAGACTTTTATGTACATGTCTGAGTCGTCTGAAAACTTTCCTTAACAGTCCTGTATTTGTCTAAAGATCCTGTAATGAAAAGGGAGATCTGAACTTCAGCAGATCTACAATTTTTGGCATATGTAGCATAATTATCATTTTTACTGGTAAATCTAGGAAGATATTTTGTAACCTTAAAAATTATAGGCTTATGATAAAACATAAGATATATTTATTAACAGATTTTAATCTATCTTTGAACATTTCTGTGACAAGAAGCTAAAAATAGGTGAAATCAAAACTAAAATCTTAAGTTGTTAATAGATGTTGAGAAATTAAGTCCAAGTATTTTTAATATATGACCATTACTGAAAAGTTTTACTTAAAATCTTACTCGAGTGACCTTTTATTAGTTCCCACTCTATGAAATCCCAAAGTCAATTATACAAGCTATTTTTTGACAAACTTTGTAGCAGAGATAACATGATTTTTAAAGTAAGTTAATTTAGAATGTTATCACTCAGAAACTTAGGTTATTTCCCTTAGGATGAGTCCCACTGTAGGTGGTCCCTACAGGAATTTGACCAGGGGAGGTGTTTCATTGCAAGCCTGAGCTTGCCCTACCCCCATAATTAATGTCTGATTTCTGTACTTTCTAATTTTGTGGTCTTTTTTTGAGAGATAATTATAGAAACATCAAAAACATCAATTAATTATCAATTAACATCAATTTGTCTTGTATTTTAATCTAGCAAACAGGACAAATTTCTGAAATCTTTTTTGTTAAAAAATACCTGTTTGACCGATGCTTTTAAATCTTTTAGTTTCTAGTAGCAATGTGTTAGGCAGGCCCAAGGCCTCTTGGTGTGGTGTTTCTCACCGTTTATGAAAGAGAGGGGGGATTCCGCTCCCGTGTCTGGAATAAAGCAAGCTTGGGCAGAGACAGACCTTATGGAGCTATTTATTTATTTATTTATTTTTGAAAGTGGATATAAAAATTATAAAAATTATAAAAACTGTGGCGACTGTTAGAAATCCATCCTCTACTTTTTCCTCTTTGTCTCTTGATTTTAAAACATCCTCTTTTTCTTTTATCTTGTATATCAATCTATGGAATTGGAGTTTGTTTCATTTTCTTTAGGTAATATCCAACTGGATTTTTGTAAAAACTGAAACAACTTATTTTTAGGATAATGCTTGTCAACTATTTCATAAAAATTACTAATAGCAATTTGCCATGAATCAGAATGACTATTTAAATGTATTATTTGTTATTTAAATGGCACTACAATTTTACTAGGCTCTTGACCATTAAAATGTAAAACTCTGCTTGAGCTTGTGACACAAGTTCTGAGATTAACTCTACATAACTCGGGAGAGACTTCACAAAGTTGTTAGGCAAAGAGCCACTCTACTAAATCATTTTGTGGAACAATCACCACCATAGGCGAATGTGGAGTTGGAAAAATTAAAATTTGTAAGGGCTGTGTCGGATCTATGCATTGAATTTGAGCTTCCTGTATTTTTTGTTTTACTAATTCCAACTCTTGATTAGCCTGAGGGGTTAAACTGCGAGGATTATCCAATTGAGGAGGCCCTCCTAAAAGACTAAATAAATTATTGAGAGCATATGCAGGAATGCCCAAAGTAGGGCGTAGCCAATTAACATCTAACAATTTTTGTAAGTCATTTAAGGTGGGAATCTGATCTCTTTTTATCTGAACTTTTTGAGGCCTAATAGTCTGTCTATCTACAATTGCACCTAAATATTGAACTGGTGTAGTAGTTTGAATTTTATCTGGAGCTATACTGAGTCCTGCAGAGTCAAGTTGCTCTTTTAACAATTTAAAGCACTCTGTTAATTCTTTCGCAGATGAAGCAGCACAAAGGATGTCATCCATATAATGAATTATGTAACTAGTTGGAAAACTGTCTCTAATTGGCTGACTAGCTCTAGCTTCAAAAAGTTGAGAAATGGTTGGACTATTTAGCATTCCATGAGGAAGGACCTTTCACTGAAATCTTTTAATTTGTTCCTTATTAGTAGATGGAATAGAAAATGCAAATCTAGGGCAATCCTGAGGATGTAAAGGAATGTTATAAAAACAATCCTGTAAATCAATTACTATTAAAGGCCAATTTTTTGGAATCATAGACGATTGTGGAAGTCCAGGCTGAAGTGTCCTCATAGGTTCAATTATAACATTAACAGCACCCAAATCAGTTAGCATTTATCATTTCCCCGATTTTTTCTTAATTACAAATACAGTGGAATTCCAAGGACTAGTAGAAGGTTCTATATGATTTTGTTCTAATTCAACCTGAAATAGATTTATTAAAGCCTCCAATTTTTCTTGAGAAAAGGGGGCACTGTTTAATGGTGTTTCATTAGGAATTAACAGAATATTTTGCGTGGAGCAAAGATTTACAGCTGTACTGTCTTTTGTAGCAGGAGTTAATTGCTGTACTGAAAGCTTGGGGGTAGGGATACAGCCTGATAGTTTTGTTGAACTGTTTGATCCATAGAGGCCCTGGTTATTGTCTGGGCCTGGGGCTGGCCCTGCCATCCATTTCCCTGCAACAAAGTGCCATTTTTATAAAATTTTGATTTACATTTTTTGATCCATTGTCTACCTCTTTCACACCTACGGCAGATTTTAGGTTTTCTTTCAGATATTACAGTTAGAATAGGTTGGGGTTTAGAATTAGAGTTAATAGGTGGCCGTCTACATTTGTTTTTTTTAACATCTCCGGACTTTTCACAATTAAAGTAAATACCAGAAAATCTTTTTTTGTCCAATATAATCTCCTGTAATTGCATTTGTTAACATAGTGGATCGGTATTGTTCCGAACCAACCTCTTGCATAACCTTATGTAGCCATTAAGATCTGTTGGTTTTTTGTTGTTTGTTTATTTATTTCCAATTGTTTTTTGACAATCTCTGTTAGCATTATCATAAGCTAAAATTAACTAAATAACTTCAGCAGCTTGTTTATTTGACACTTGTCGTTTAATCGCGTCCTGAAGACCAACTACAAACTCAGCATATGATTTCCTAGGTCCTTGTAAGATTTTACTGAAGGAACCTGTTGCTTTTCCTTCAGGTTTAAGTTGTTCCCATGCATTTAAGCAGATCCTCCTTAACTGATCTATAGCCTGATTAGTCATTCCAATGTGTTGTTCAGTTCCTTCCCAAACTTCTTTGCCTAACAATTGATCCTGATTAATATTAATATTTGCATGGCGATTACGATGGCCTTCAGCTCCTTTAATCCACCAAGATTTAAAATGTAAAAATTGAGCCAGAGAAAGGCAAGTCTGAGCCATAGTTTGCCAATCAAGCGGAACCAAGCGGTGACCCTCAGCCAGATTTTCAACCAGGCCTTTAGTGTAAGGGGAATTGGGCCCAGACTGAATAACAGCTGCTTTAAGTTCCTTAAGAATTGTAAAAGGTATAGACTCATATTGATGTGCAAACACTCCCTGCGGATTTTGAGGATCAACTCCTGGGGCAATTTGTTGATGAATAACCACAGAAAAGGATAAGGCCTCCATATTCCCTTGCAAGAAAGGCTTCTTTAGTGCCACTTTCCATCATGTAAATAGCTGGCTAGGCATTGCCAGCAACTGAGCTTTGCTCATTAAGAAAAGGAGTAGTGGATTTACACTGCATATTTTGTATAGGGAAGGGGGGCAGAGGCAAGCAGTGTTTTAACTTTTCCAAAGGTGGATATAATGAGTCTGAAGCCTGAATTACAGGTTCAGGGTGTTTAATCTCAGTGGATTCCGTAGAGCGTTGTTTCTCATCCTGTTTTTCTATTAAATTTAACTTTTTCTCTTTACTATTATCTTTTGAATCTGTTTGTAAAGGTTCTAAGATTGACTTAAGAAGTCTCCAAGTATCCCAGATTGTAATGGGAATAGAGACTCCATTCTTATGTAAAACCTGGAGATCTGAACCTACCCTCTTTCAGGTCTTTAAATATAAGGTTCCTATATTAGGGAGCCAAGTGCAATGCATCTCAATGACTATTAAAAATTCAAATAACGTTTTCTGTGGGACTTGTGCCCCTCCTGCTTTCAACAATTGAAGCAGGCTAATATATACAGCTGATATTTACTCTGATTGTGGTTTTTTCCCATGTTAGTATTTTATAAAAGGGATAGCAAGATATGCATTCACACTTCGTCACTCTGATGCTCGTCTGGCCGCACCCCTTGCGGGAACGTTAAGGTCAGCCTTGACAGAAGGTCCACCTGTATAAATCCCAGGCCTGGTGACACACCTTGCGGTCGGTGTCCAGTTACCACGTGTCTTCACGGCCTTTGACCAACGGAACCGCAGAATAGAGCCCACTCACGTTCCGTTGCTGAAGTTGTGGAACTATAAAGCATTCACACACACAATCACGCACTGTCACACGAAAAATGTTAGTATTACCCTGGTAATAATGTTACTTCTCGAGACCCTTTCTTCTCCCCCGGAGTAACTGTGGCCACAGCTCCTCGAGGATCCCTATCACCGGCATTACTCACCCTTCGTAGCTGATAGCTGGTGTATCCTCTGGAGCCCCAAGTCTGGGCGCCACCTGTCGCGTCTCTGCGCGGCTGGGTCTAGCTTCCTCTAGAGGACTGGCGGCGACTCAGAAAAAGAAATAAAGACCAAGAGACAGGGATAGTTTAAAAAGCAATGTGAGCCAGGGGACGCTGTCTGATGGACAAGAGCCCTGAATCTGGTCAGCTTGCAGCTTTTATTGAGTACAAACAGGGAAGGGGCTTTGTTCTTTCCGAGGTCTGTAAATCACATGCGTCACCCAAGTTTTAGCCAAATTTCCCTATGCCTCACAGACCACCTCAGCCTAAAGACCCTTTGATCAGTGCAGCCCTGCCCCCTACGGGGACAGATAATGGTTTACTATGACACCTGGAGGCAAGAATGCAAGGAGGACTGCTGTGAGGCCACGTAGCAGGACTGTGTAACAACAGATGAAACTCATTAAAGACTCGCCCAAGGCCTGGAGAGTAGCACAGTGGTTAAGCACTGGCTTGCGATGCCAGCGGTACAGGTTCGTGTCCCACATATGAGCGCCAGTAACACCGCCCTCAAAAAAACATGTCTAAATGCTTTCAAAGTGTCTATCCTATTTTCTCATTATGAGGACTTGTTTGTTTGTTTTTTTGAGGGCAGTGTCACTGGCCCTCATATGTGGGACCTGAACCAGGGCCTCTGGCTTCCCAAGCCAGCGCCCAAACAACGCGCCACTTGGCCGGCTCCATGTCTTAACCACGTGTCTGAACAGCAATTTTTTTCAGCTTATCTACTGTTTGTGTTTATCTCCAATCTGCTGCCTGCCTGTAAGGTGGGCACAAAAGACACAGCAGAGATGCAACTCTGACTGGCAGCAGCGCTTGACCCAGCAGAGGTGAAGAGTGCTCCCTGGGAAGGGATTTTATTTTGCTTATTTATTTTCAAGATTTTATTGGGAATTCAGGGAGGGGAACAGCATTGGGAAATCAGGGGAGGGGAACAGACAAGTTGCTTTTTTTTGTTCTTCAGTCTAGTTGCAGAGGACATTGTTTAACAGGCCCATGTTGATATCGTCATTGCGATCTTCCAAGGTGAGGCTGATCGGCCACAGTGTCTGGATGGTCGCTCGCTGAAGCTATTGGCATCTCATGCTGGATGCCAGCCAGCAGCTCACGCTGGCTTCCGGCCACTCACTGTAGCCTATGGCAGCCCACTGCAGCAGAGGTTGCAACCTACACCATTGCCGGGACTCACAGCACAGTTCCAGGGGTAGCTGTTGTTAGCCTAGATGGCAGTGTCACTGGCCCTCATATGTGGGATCCGAACTGGGGCTGCTGGCATCTCAAGCCAGCTATTAACCAATGCATCACTTGGCTGGCCATACTTACCATATGTTTAAGATTCATCCACGTGGTATCAGTACTCTATTCATTTTCATGACTGAATAATATTTCATTTTATGGATTAATCACATTTGTTTATTCTTTCATAAGTTGATGGAAATTTGTGTTTCTACATTTTGGCTATTGTAAATAGTGTTGCTATGAATTTTTGTGAACAAGTTTTTCAATACCTGTTTTCAGTTTTTTAGGGTATGTATCTATGGTCATTGTTATTTCTTTTTTAAAATTTTATTGGAGAACTGGGGGAGGAGAACAGCGCTGGGGAATCAGGGAAGGGGAAGAGACAAGTTGCTGTCTTTTTGTTCTTCAGTCCAGTTGTGGAGGACGTTGCTTCACGGGCCCATGTTCCTTTTGTCACTGTGTTCTTCCTGGATGAGGCAGATCGGACATCCGGCCACTGGATGGTCGCTCACCGCAGCTATTGGCAGCTCATGCTGGTTGCCAGCCTCTCATGCTAGATGCCGGCCACTCACTATAGCCAAGGGCAGCCCACTGCAGGAAGGTCTGCAGCCCACACCATCACCGGGGCTCACACAGCCCAGTTCCAGGTGGAGCTGTTGTTAGCTGTGGAGGGCAGTGTCACTGGCCCTCATATGTGGGATCCGAACCGGGGCTGCTGGCATCCCAAACAAGCTCTTAACCAATGCACCACTCAGCCGGGCCATGGAGCTGATATTCTTATAAAGTGAATGACAAAGTGAGCAATCCACTCTGATGTCACTAGAGATACATGAGAAAACTCAAACTCTTTTAAAGCAATCCCAGTTTGAATTCATGATATATTACCAACATCATGCTTTTGGGCAAGTAAGCAATAAAACATGGTAGAGTGACCTTTGAAGCAGGCCTGCCTGGGTTGGTGTATTATTATAGCTTTGACACTTTTTAGCTGAGGGACATAGGGTAAATTGCTTAACCTATCTGTGCCTGTGTTTTACCATCTATTAAAGTACCTACTTCACAGGGTTATAATGAAGATTGAATTTGCTAATCCTGGAAACTTGAAACAGTGCCTGGCACATTGGGAAAACATTCAGTAAGTGTTAGCTACCAATATTATTTATTAGTACATGTACATGCACACACTCATAACTACAGTTTTTTTTTAAAAAATGTGGCCACAGCATTAAAGTGTCAGCTTATTTTGTACAACCACAAATGGAAAGAAGTGTCAAGGCATGGAAGGAGATTCTGCCACTGTAGAGTCTAAGGCATATTGCTATATAAATATTAACAGTCACAGTACTTGGCTAACTTAATTTGCAAACTGAGATGGTTAGTATTTGTGAAACCATACCAAAACGCCAAACCAAAATGAGAAACTAACTAGAGAACATAGCTATGTAATTGAAGCTTCACTCTATATTCAGAGCCTAAATGTACAGGGTGTATGCTTTCCCCAAGCTGGCCTGGTTGAGGCTCCCCAGAATCACAGGCCCAGAGATCTTCAACACCATGATGACCTGGAATAGAAGGTAAAGGCAAGTTTAACCCAAAATCCTGATAAGGCACTCCTTCAGATGCTCACCAGCACCTGACCAGCTCACCAGCCAGTGACACAATGTCCTCCACAACTAGACTGAAGAACAAAAAGATAGCAACTTGTCTGTTCCCCTTTCCTGATTCCCTAATGCTGTTCCGCTCCCCCAATTCCCCAATAAAATCTTTAAAAAAAAAAAAAAGCATCCATGTCAGGCCAGCCCAGTGGCTCAGTTAGTTAAGAATGCACTCAAGAGTTCAAGCTGAGCTCTGAGCAACAGCAGTTCATTTGCCCAGACCAAGCTGAGCTGCTGCTAAGCTGTCAACAGGTAGCAGGATGGCTCAGTTAAAAGAAAAAAAAAGACATCCATGTCATACACAAAGAAGGCAAGCTTCAAAACTGTATATTTTTTTTTAAAAAATGTCTAAATGCTTTCAAAAGGTCTGTCCTATTTTCTCATTATGAGGACTTGTTTTTTTGAGGGCAGTGTCACTGGCCCTCATATGTGGGACCTGAACCAGGACTGCTGGCTTCCCAAGCCGGCACTTAACCACCGCACAACTCGGCCAGTTCCTAAGTTAGTAGTTTTTAAGTTAAGTTGTGATCATAGATTACTTTCTTATGAGTGTTCTAGACAATCGTCTGTTTTTCCTTCCCCTCCTATTGGTTTCTTTGTGTAGATCTTGTGCTGGTTTATTTTTAAGAATTCTTCTTTCTATTAAGTGAGTTCTCTTGAAATAGTTTGTAGACAGGGGATGGGGATGGGTTTGTTTGTTTACCATTAAAAAGAGAGCTAGAGATCTGAGTGCTAAAACTGTGCTGTCCGATATTTTAGCCTCTAACTACTATATTGTAGCTATTTATATTAAATTTAATTAAAATTTTATTTTCTCAGTTGTCATAGCTATGTTTCAAGGAAATATAAAACGATGATATCTAACATATATAGGATAATAATAAAAACCAATATTAGTTTCTACACTCCCAGACACAATTATTATCCTTAAGTTTGAAATTAGCAATTCCTCACTATTCTGTAAAGGTTTCTCACAATTTAAAATCCCAACAAGGGCTGGCCGAGTGGTGCGTTGGTTAAGAGCTGGCTTGGGGGCCAGCCGAGAGGCGTGGTGGTTAAGCCCTGGCATAGGAAGCCAGTGGACCTGGTTCGGTCCCACCTGTGAGGGCCAGTGACACTGCCCTCAAAAAAAAATATATTATTTAACATTCTGTAACTGACATTAAATTGTACATGGAGACACTCCCTGAAACAGAAGGCACACAAGAGTGTAACTTCATTAAATTCAAAATTAACTAGCCACGATCCCATTCGGAAGTCAAACCCAGCAGCCTTGTTGTTAAGGGCGCACGCCCTATCCACTGAGCAATCCAGACAGCAGTTCAGCTCTAGGTGCTGAGTTCAATCTTCAGTTGTCCTTGGGCGTAGCCCACCATTGAACAGGCAATCTTGTTACACCAGCTGAGCCACCCTGCCATCTGGAGACGGCTCAGCAACAGCACAGCTAGGGTCCAGGTTTCACTGGCCCATGTGGTAATCAAACCCATGGCCCTGTTGCTCAGAGCATGTGCTCTAAGCCAACTCTTACCCAACTGAGCCACTCGGCCTGCCCTTACTCAGATTTATTCAGCCTCAGTTTCCTCATCTGTAAAATGGATTTAGAACACCCTTTCTAGGACTTGCATGCTGCACGGGTCAAAAATAAGGAAGGAAAGATGACCGCTTAAATTTTTCTGAGCCCGTGACTAACAGGTGTAAATGTGTGCTTGCTTTGGCGTAGATGTGTCTCTGTGTGTAGGGGGAGGGTTAACATTATTCGCCTTCAAATCCCGAAGTGTTACCTGGCCTAGGCTCTGGGGCATTCCTGGACAGATGCTGAGGTTTTTATACCATTGAACAGTGTCTTATTTGTTATTCAAATATATGTTGAGCACCTCCTTTGTGTCACACACTGTGTTGCCAGGCACTTTATATTTCATCCTCAACTGTATTATCCATATTTTATACATAAGGCAACAGGCTCAGAGAGAGAAGTTCATTTGCTCAAAGTCATACAGAGGATTTATGGCAAAGCCAGGATTCTAACCACTGGTGGTTGTGGTTCTGTGGAGTGTATATTTCAAAAGGTCTGGGAGGAGGGAGTTCTCAAAAGATGCAGATTCCTAGCTCTTTCTAAACACGTTTAAGCATGTTTGAAACATCTTGTGTAGGTGAATCTACACGGTAATATATAACACTCACAATATATTTCTGTTGAATGGCTCTGGTGTGGATCTATGCCTCCCTCCTTAGACCTGGTCCCACAGGGCTGGCCAGTGTCTCCCCCAGGCCAACCTGGCTGCCTGCCTCTCAGCTCTCACAAGAGCCCCCAAACACACACACACACAGAGGTGCACACACATTGGTAATCATGAGGTGCAAGATGGTCTTAGGCATGAGGTTCTGCATGGTCTTATTGACGACGGCCATGAGTCCACCAGGTTTCAAAGGGTCTTCACGTGCTGCTCCAGCTGTGGGTCCATGGAGTGCATGAAGCTGTCTGAGACATTCTCTTCAGTCTCACTGTCCTGCCATGTAGAACAGAGGCAATCTGGGTGGCTGGGACCTTGAAGCCAGGTTCCAGGCATCCCCAGGGTCTGAGCTCCTCTCCTCCAAGAGTGCCTGGAGGCACAGAGAGAAGCAACTTGGCTGAGCACACAGACACCAGCTTCCCCTTATGCTCTGGGTCGCTGGGCTCTGCCCCCAGACTCTCAAGACCCCAGGCCCTCATTCAGCCTTATCTTACTTACCTGTGAGTCTAGTGCCTAGAATTTGCCTCAGTTTCCCAGTCCATAAATTAGGAAAGGACATCGCCAAGGTCTCTTCCGGATTCTAAAGACCTAGCTAAATCTGATGTCAGGCTGGGGACGCGTGGCAGAAGGGGAGTGAAGGGCACACTCACTTTCTCCTTGTCCTGGGAGGTCCACACCAAAGCCATAGAAGACACTACACAGCATGGCCACTACCCCCACCAGTGAGCAGAGCTCCAGCAGACACACAGAGAAGGGGAGGGATTGAGTGAACCCAGGGCACTGCACCCCAACTCTAAGTGAAAGAGGGGAGAAAAGAGAAGGCAGGCAGAAGAAATCATCATATGAAGGGGCTGCAGGAAATGCCATCTGTTGCATTGAAAGGGACACATAAAGCTGCCTTCGGATAAGGATGGGAGGAAGATTGAACTCTGTTCCCGCCCCAGGGCAGGTAGGGAGAGGGTCCCTCCTATTTCGAAGCTCAAGGAGGATTTAGAAGCCTCCCTGCTTCTCCGCCTCGAGTGGCTTTCTGCCTCTCCCATCCAGAGCCGCGGCCCTCCGGACACGGTCGGCCGCCTCGCTCGGGGAGCTACCTCCTGGGGCGTGGATTCCCCAGCGGGACCAGACGATTGGGAGGACGGACGGCCCTTCCGCGGGGAGGCTCGTGGTGTGGTCGAGTCCAGTTGGCGTCCCGGGCGTCGCGGGGCCGCCCTCTTGTGTGGCGGTGGCATCCGCCAACGGCAAGTGTTTTCACAGTGGCCCGTCAGCATCTTCTGCCCATCCCCAGGGTCCTCCGCCGCGCGCCCTTCCCTCTCGGGCTCCTGTCTTGCGCGCCGTCCCCTCCTCCCCGGTCGCCTCTGACCCGCCCCGCGCCGGCCTTTGCATCCGTCAGGGAGCGACCGAGGCCGGCCTCTCACCACGCGGGGACAGCCCTCTCCCACCCACCGCACCCCCGTTCTCCGCACAGGGACCGATGCGGCGCCCCGCGAGGGAGGCGCCTTCGGGTGTCCCCAAGGACGTGGGGAGCGCCTGGGGTCGACGTGCCACACTGGAGAGCAGGGCTCGGCGATCGCAGCGTCGGCGCCGGGTCTGAGCTCCCCCGCGAGTGGCAGCGTTGGCTGGGCTGGGTTGCCGCGGGCCCGCCCCCTGGTCGGGAGGGGCGGACTTGCACCCGAGGCCCGTTTCCTCCTCCGGAAGCCATTTGCGTCCGCCCCAGGGGCCAAGGGCGCGCGAGCCGCCTCCTCTCGTCCCCTTCGCCTGAGTTGCGGACTGGAGGCCGCGCCCCTGTGGTGCACATCGCCGGCCTTGCCTCGACCTCGGTGTCCGCTACCGCCGCCAGCCGCCCTCCTGAGCACCAAGCCCCTCCCTCCTGGCCGTGCCTGGAGGCGCCCCTGCCACTGGTGGGTGGAGACAGGGGCGGGGTGCGCGTGCATCTTTCATTGTGACGCCTTTCTCATAGACCAATGGTGTTAGAGAGCTTAGGCCACGCCCATACAGCTGATGCCAAGTACCGCTGGTCCCTCCTTTTCTGGCTCAGTCTGGGAGAAGCACCACATTGTCTTTTAGTTTATATTTTGAGGTTTATTATCTTACAAGTATATAAAGAGCCTCCTTGTTCTTTTTTTATAAATTGAGTCTTGTGTTGTAGGGATGTATCATAGACCAGTCCCCTTTGGTGGACATTTAGGGTGTTCCTGATCTTTGGCTCTTTGCAGCAGTGCTGCAGTGAAAACCACTTCCATGTAAACAATTCTGTGTGCGTGCAGCAAGTTACCTGTAGCATGAATTTAAGAGAGAAAGTGCTAGGTACAAGGGGATATGATGGCATGTGTGACTTTGATAGATGTCACCTCATTGTTCTCCCAGAGGTGCAGATAAGTGACTTTACCCTCTTGCCAGCAGTGTGTATGAATACCTGTTGCCAATAGTGTTATCAGACTTTTTGATCTTCACCAATGTGATAAACTAGTGTAGGTGTCTTCCTCCTCCTCCTTTATTAGCAACTACTGAAAAAATAGTACAAAGAGGTCCTGTGTTTCCATCACCCAACTACCCCCTGTGGAGACAACTTACATAATTATGGATGTTATCAAAACTAGAAAATTACTTTTGGCATAATACACTACATAGTCTGCAGACCTGACATGTGTTTCACCAGTTTTGCAGGCACTTGCTCTTTGTGGGAAGGGGAGTAATATCTTTATGCATAGCTCTGTGACATTTTATCACCTGTGTAGATTCATACAACCACCCCCATGTTCAGGATTCAGAGCTGTGCCATCCCCACGAAGGAACTTGCTCTTGGCGCCCCTTGCAGTCAGTCACCCTCTCTATTACATGTGAGGACGAGTATCTGTTTGTATGTTTAAAAATCACATATAGCGCTGGCCGAGTGTCTCAGTTGGTTAAGAGCTCGCTCAAGAGTGTGAGCTCTGGGCCGGCCGAGTGGCGAGGTGGTTAAGCTCTGGGTTAGGAAGCCAGCGACCCCGGTTCGGTCCCACATATGAGGGCCAGTGACACTGCCCTCAAAAAAAAAAAAAGTGTGAGCTCTGAGCAACAGGGTCCCCGGTTTGATTCCCAGCCTATCTGAGCTGCTGCTGAGCTGCCAACAGGTGGCAGGATGGCTCAGCTAAAAAAAAAAAAATCATATGTATTTCTTTTTCCATGAACTGTCAGTTCCTTTATATATTATTTTTCTGCTGAGTTGTCTTTTTTTCCTTCAGGGAGTTCTTTCTTTAGGAAAGTTCACCCCGTGTGATATGAGATGAAAACCCATCATCCCCCAGTTTGCTGTGCTTTTCCATGTGGCTGAACATTTCTATCACATTGGAATGCAGATATGTTTCTTTGCTAATGAGTGTGATTTCTTGGTTTTTGCAGACACTACGATAACTCTTGCTATAGTAGTTGACAGGCTGTCACCTCGACTGGCTCAGCTCAAGGTTCTGCACAACGTCTTCAGCACTGGAGTAGCAGAAGTTCCACCTGACACTCGGAACATCGTCTGGGCATCCCACCTGCTTAACACCCTATCCAAGGCCATTCTTGAATATGACAGTGTTGGAGAAGCATCTGAGCAAACTGTATGTGATGCCTTGTCTGGTCTAAAATGTGTGACTCCATCCTGCCCAGCCAGAGGATTGGTGGATAGCCTGTCTTGCTCTGGGTCAAAATAGGGCTCAAATCATGCTGTGCTAGACAGTTGTGTATGGTTTCTAAATCAGTTCTAAATTATAATTGCTAAGGTCACAAAACCATAAAAGAAAGATGTGACTTATATAGATAAATAGCTGACTTATATAGATATTTCTAGTGACACTTTGTTAAACGAAATTGCAAATCTATTACATGAAGCAGCTAGAGTAGTCATTCATAGAAAGAAAGTAGAACGGTGGTACCAGGTCCTGGGGGTGGGAAGGAGAAAAGGGGCAATGTGTGATGCACACAGAGTTGCAATTTTGAGCGTAAAAAAGTCCTGGGAGTCTGTTTTCACAACAAGGTGAATATAGTTAACACTATTAAGCTGTACACTTAAGGATATTGATAGTATATTTTATATAGTTTTTTTTTTACCATAGTTTAAAAAAACACAAATCTAACAAAAAAACAAAAACAAAAAAAAAACCCACAAATTTAATCAGAGTCTGTAACCTGGAAAGCAGCAGGTTTGTTCGGGCACGTATTTCTGGTATGTTTCCTGGTTTGTTGGTGTCTCTTTGCTTTCCCACCATTTTGGTCAGTATAAAGGAGGTTGACTTCTGTCAGCTAGGCACTGTTTGTCCTGCTGGGAAGCATAGTCGAACGAATTCATTTCCTCATCCTTCTTTTTTTTTTTTTTTCAGCTGAGCCATCCTGCCACCTGTTGGCAGCTCAATGGCAGCTCAGCTCAGGCTGAGCATCGAACTGGTGTTGCTCAGAGCTCAGCTCACACTCTTGAGCAAGCTCTTAACGAACTGAGCCACTCGGCCGGCCATTCATTTCCTCATTCTTGGGTTTTATTTATTTATTTTTATTTTTGAGGGCAGTGTCACTGGCCCTCATATGTGGGACCGAACAGTGGCCATTTCCTCATTCTTAATAGACATCATACTAACTGCACTATTTAGGTAGGATAACCATATCCCAGATTGGACTGTCCCATTTAGAACAAACCAGTGTCCCTGTGTAACTCGCACTCTCAAGCGGGTCCTGGTATGGGCCACTGACAATGTGGTCATCTCATGGTTAGGTAAGTTTTTCTTTAGGAGTTTATAGCATATGTTTTAGATTTTTAATTTCTTACTTTGTTTCAAAAAACCGATCAGTTTCTAAGAGGCATTTCAGAACTGTCATGCCTCATCTCAGACAGAGGTGAGGGCGTTCTGAGGGCTGGGTGTGCTGTCCCCATAGGTCTCCCTGCTCTTCTCTCTCTGGGTGGAGATGGTGCGGCCCTACCTGCAGACAGTGGATGAGTGGATCGCGTACGGGCACCTGTGCGACCGCACCAGGGAGTTCATCATCCAGAGGTGAGGGCCAGGCGTCACCTCACCCTGGTCCACGGTGAAGTCACGCATAGTCATTCATCCCATGTGATTCTCAGGGTGTCAGTGCCACTGACACAGCTGTGTGATCAGCACAGGCAGGCTCTGCTGTGCTCTTAGAGAAGACGTCGGGTGCCAGCCCAAAAGTATCCTCAGCTTTATGTCTGTCCCAGCTGTGCTTAGCACACTATATTTTTGAGTCCTAGTGTGTTTATGCCAAAGGCACATTGCTACCCATAAAAATGGCCTAGGTGATAACAGATGGCTTCAGTTATTCCCATTACAAATTATCAATACGATGAAAGATAGGAAAATATTCTAGAATATGCCTCGAGTATATTTATTTCTCCAAATTAGCTACTCTTTTTTTACCCTTTCAGGTAATTGATTTTTCTGAGCAGAATCATAGGAACTGTAATGTGTAACTATTCTTGCTGTCATCTCACTTAGAAGCTGTGGGCTCAGTTTGGATGTGTGCATTTGATGGGCTCAGTTTGGATGTGTGCATTTGATAGACAGCTGTCTAACTCAGTGGAAAGGATAACTTCACGTCACCAGGTCTCTGCAAAGGCAGCCCTGTTTACACAGCACTCATATAAACGAGCCCGTCTTTCTCTTCCTGAATCTCATGTCTCTCATGTTCTCTTTCATCTGTCTTACATGAGAATTTTATAAAAGTCAGGTTCTAACTGTTCTTTTTTTTTTTGAGCAATTCACTGTATTTTAATATTAATATATTTTATGATTTATAATCAAGCAAATTTAACAAATGGAACCCCAGGAAAGGAAATGATGTAATTCAAGGCATAAATTTGGGGCCGGCCGAGTGGCTCAGTTGGTTAAGAGCTCGCTCAAGAGTGCGAGCTGAGCTCTGAGCAACAGCTGTTTGAGGCCAGCCTGAGCTGAGTTGCCGTTGAGCTGCCAACAGGTGGCAGGATGGCTCAGCTAAGAAAAACAAACAACAAAAAAAAACAAATCAAGGCATAAATTTGACATGTCGGAATATGACAAATAATATAGTGTCAAAAAACTTAAAATGTACAGTCGTAAAATAAGTAAACAATTTTCAAGTGTGCAAATCTGGTCAGGAATAAAAGTGCATGTGGAGGGCCGGCCAAGTGGTGCAGTGGTTGGGCACTGGCTTGGGAGGCCAGCCGCCCCGGTTTGGATCCCACATGTGAGGGCCAGTGACACTGCCCTCAAAACAAACAAACAAAAAAAGTGCATGTGGATACCTGGTTTTCAGATATTTGTTTTGAAAACTTTCAGTTGATGGTGGAAAACTAGAAAGTATTAAAAAAGTAAAAATTTAAAGAATACATCAAATATACTTTATCTCACATTATGCCCCTGTCCTCTCCCTGCTGGATCAGAGGCCTATTTAATCACTCTCCTCATGTGATAGTTATGACATAAAAAAGAGATAAACAGCACAGTATCACAAAGTCTGACATATCTTGAACCATAAAAAGACTCTTTTCAAGTATATTGTAGGTTTGTGCTTCCTCTTCTAGCCCAGGCCCTCTATATTGTTGATGAATTTGAAAAGATGTAACACTATTTTCTATTATTTCTGATATATATATATATATATATTTTTTTTTATTTTTATTTTTTGCAAAACTACCTTTAATAGACAAGATTTGAAAGTATTGGGCCGGCCGAGTGGCGCATTGGTTGAGCGCTGGTTTTGGAATGCCAGTGGCCCCGGTTCGGATCCCACATGAGGGCCGGTGACACTGCCCTCTACAGCTAACAACAGCTTCACCTGGAGCTGGGCTCTGCGAGCCCCGGTGATGGTGTGGGCTGCAGCCCCTGCTGCGGTGGGCTGCCATGGGCTACAGTGAGTGGCCGGCAGCCAGCGCGAGCTGCCAGTAGCCACAGTGAGCGACATCCAGAGGCTGGCGACTGATCTGCCTCATCCGGGAAGAGCGCAATGGCGATACCAACAGTGAAGCAACGTCCTCCGCAGCTGGACTGAAGAGCAAAAGGACAGCGGCTTGTCTGTTCCCCTTCCCCGATCCCCCAACACTGTTCCCCTCCGCCAATTCCCCAATAAAATCTTTTTTTTAAAAAAAGAAAGTATTATTAAAGTATTTAAATTGGGGAAAATAAACCTTATCGCTGCCACAATTTAGACCATTATTTTTAAGAGTAAATCCTGAATAGTGTTAGAAAAAACCCAATGTATTAGCATTTGTCTTGGGATATCTGAAGTGTACATGACTAAAAACACACCTGTGGTCTCTTCTTCACTTTATATTTTAGTGACCCATACCGCAACTCTTTGTGGCCTTTCACAGTTTTCACAGATTTCCTGCTTTGTGATCTTCAAAGGCCTTTGTGTGTTAACATCTCATCATCTGAATATGGCCCTTCCACTTCTTCATCTGTTTTCTCATCGCGGTCTTTCAGTGGAATTCCATAACCTTCTGATTCACTGCAGGCTGGTTTTCTTTCATTTCCGGTCTTTGGGCCCATCCCCTTGGCTAGCTGTTAGATCGTGCATACTGCAGCTCCGCATCCGCTCAGTTATTGGCCCTTGGCTCTTCACTGCTGCAGTGACAGCAGCAGTAGCTGCTAATTTTAAACCTTGCCGCCCAAAGTTGACCATCGTCTCATAGCCTCGTTCCTTTGCTTGTACAACATAAGCATCAATCTCCCTTTCCTTTGAAGACAGAAGTGGATGAAGGAATTTTCTATATAGTAAACTTGCTCCTTTGGTATAGGGAGAGAGCAGCCACATGACAAAAGCAATCTTAAGTTCATAGTACAAGCAGATCCAAGCAACCGTTAGATTTGCTCCTATTTCAATCACATTACAGAGAGCAAAAACAATCCAGTACATCATCCATTGAACATGTTCCTTCACATTTTTTTTTTGTTTTCACAGCTTTGTATGAATAATATGCAGGATACAGCATTCCAAACACCAACACCACGGCTCTGGAGATCATCCAGGACCCCATCTTCCCTGGGGCTGGGACCCCCACCTCCCGGGCGGGTGGGTGCAGAGTGTTGGCGGACCAAGTCGCCAAAGGCAGGCCGTGTGCTCACCGGCTCCTGGCGCTCCCTGGGGCCATGCTGGCACCATTGGGAGCCAGGCCCGGTGTCGGATTCTGACTATTCTTTTTTTTTTTGAGGGCAGTGTCACTGGCCCTCACACGTGGGATACAAACCAGGGCTGCTGGCATCCCAAGCCAGCAATTAACCACCATGGCACTCGGCCAGCCCAATATCACTTTTTATTTTTTTTGAGGGCAGTGTCAAAGGCCCTCATATGTGGGACCAAACCGGGGCTGTTGGCTTCCCAAGCTTAACCACCGTGCCACTCGGGTGGCCCTGATTCTGACGATTCTTAGAGGATGATGAGTGACTCTCATTTCTTTGTTAAAAAGCAGCTAAGTTAAGAATCTGTGTGGGAAAAAGATGTGGAAGTCTGGGGATTACTTTCCCAGGAGATGGCAAAATGGGTCAAATGTTTTTCTATCTCTAAAGAACAGATTCATTATATTTTATTTAGTTCCAATTCAGGAAACTTTCTATTTAGTTAAATTTTACCTATTCCATTCAGACAGAGTGTTTATCCACATTTCTATGTTAATCTGAAGTCAGATAAAATCTTCCCTCCTTTGCATGGGGATTGCTTCGTTTTCCCCAATAATTGATATTACTGTGTTTTGGAATGTCTGGATAACATGCCTAAGCTAGAATAGATACGCCATTGTTTTTAAGGGAGAATAGTTAAAGTTTAAAATTTTTCTGAATCTCCATAGAAACAAAAATGATCCAGTAAATCACAGAGACTGTTGGTATGCAACTTACACGCTGTACAGTGTATCAGAGAAGACGGAGAATGAAGAAAAAGCGAGTGACAGCACTAGCACGAGTTCTGGCAGTGACCGGGGGGCCTCCAGCAGACAGCACACCGTGGTGTCCTTCCTCAGGCCGGTCCTAAAGCAGATCACAATGGCTGGCAAGTCTATGCAGTTGCTGAAGAACCTGCGGGTGACAGACAGCCCCACGGGCCAGGCCACGGCCAGAGGTGGGCCCTTTGCTCTGCGTCGCTCTCTTCACCCTTGTCATCCTGAGATATGTAATTGTTTATAGTGTGAAACTGATCAGTGCCTTTGGTTCCATGGAAGTGATCACCACCATGATCAGACTGAGCTCATGCCGCTCCTGATGGAGAAGAGACTGTCCTCACTGGGGCCTCTGAGGTAGTGACAGCGAGCTCCATATGCATTTCCCTGACCCTTGTACCTTAGGGTTGGTCCTTAAGAAATGATTCTCTGGCATTTCTTTTTAAAGAGGACTCAGCATCACTGGCCCTCATGGGGGATCCGAACCGGGTCCCAGCTGCTCAGAGCTGGTGTCCCAAGCCAACCCTTAAGCAATGTGCTGCTTGGCCAGCCCTCTCTGGCGTTTCTTAATGCCATGCAGCGTTTAGCTCTTGAAAAAAATGAACCCTGGCAGTTAGGAATTCGTTCATGAGCAGTTCAGACTTGATCATGGATTTTGAGAAAATCTTGATATAACGTCCATTCTTTTTTTTTTTTAAACTGGCTTTTTTTTTTTTAGCTGAGCTATCCTGCCACCTGTTGGCAGCTTAGCAGCAGCTCAGCTCGGGCTGGGCATTGAACTGCTGTTGCTCAGAGCTCTGCTCACACCCTTGAGCCAGCTCTTAACCAACTGAGCCACTAGGCTGGCCCTTGTCCATTCTTTTTTGATGCGACTTAAACAGTGTACTTAAAGATTTACCAATTTACTTAAAAAGACTTGAGAGGTATAAATATGACCCTTAGTTGTTTTGCTTGTAGATCACCTTAATGTTACATTAATTATTTTGTATTATTGTATCTACTCTAAAACTTTCACTTTGGGATATTTCCTTTTTGACTGAATAATAAAATGTAATGAGCTTTCCAGGGCCACTGTTGGAAGTGTTTTTTCCTTGACTTCTATTAGTGTTGTTGTAGTGCTTATCCAGTGTCATGGTAACTTCACTTTCAAGCGTCCTGTTTAGGGTATTACTCTGTTCAGAAAAAATTAGCTTCTACTTCAAGTGTTTAACCAACCTTGCAGTTGTCTAACAGAGGCTATGAAACTGTGTATTTGGACTGTAAAGTTAGTGAGACAGGGATAGATGCACATCAGTCAAAGGAAAAATATCAGGCTATATCCACATACAATTACATCATATTTGTTTTGTTTTGTTTAAAGGTTTTTTAATTGGGGAATTGGGAAAGGGAAACAGAGTTGGGGATTTGGGGAAACGGAACAGCCAAGTTATTGTCCTTCAATCTTAGTTGTGGAGGGCGCAGCTAGCTCAGCTCCAAGTTTAGTCACCAAGCAGCAGCTCACAACTGCTTAGCTCAAGGTGTTGTGTTCAATCTTAGTTGCGGGTGAGTGCAGTCCACCATTCCATGCAGGAGTCAGACCAGCAACCTTGTTGCTAAGAGCCCACGTTCTAACCACTTAGCCATTAGGGTACCCGTCAGCAGCTCATGGCAGCTCAGCTCAAGGTGCCATGTCCAATCTTGGGGGTGTGGAGGGTGCAGCCCCCCATCTCATGTAGGAGTTGAACTGGCAACCTTGTCAGGAGCAGGTGCTCTCAGCAGCTGAGCCATCCTGCCTCCTGTTGGCAGTTCAGTGGCAGCTCAGCTCGGGTGCAGCTCACTGGCCCATGTGGGAATCGATTTGGTGACCCTGTTGCTCAGAGCTTGCACTCTTAACCAACTGAGCCACTCAACTGGCCCCACATCATATTTCTTAATGTTACTTATTGTTTTTTACTAGATCACAGTTCACCTGACATATTTCTTTATGTTTCAGATGCAGAAAGAAAAAGCTTGTATACTCTCTTTCTGGAATCTGTGCAGTCCCATCTGCGACACGGAGAAGACCCCACTGTGCAGGTCCTCCCTGAGCAGCAGGTGGCCAGAGAGAACCTGATTAAGATGCAGTCCATTGCTGAAGGGCACCTTGAACTGGACAACGTCCATGACCCACTGCTGGCAATCAACTTTGCAAGGTGAAACACAACTGCAGGGCTTGGATGATTGAAATGGCAGACTCTGTACAGTATTTAGTAACTGTCTATTTCGGCGAGGTAGGGCTTTCCAGCCTTCAAAATAAAAACCTTTGTAGCCTCTCCTTTCTGGGGAATGCAATACAAGAGGATACTGCGTTCCCTGATTTCAGATGTCTAATTTGGCCTTCTAGTTGGCTTGTGAAAGGCCACAGGTGACCTACCGTGTGCCCTAGGCCCATCGGGAATGTTATCACCTACGGAAGATGCTCTTCTCTGGGTCATGGGAGGAGCATCTGACACAGGCAGACCCTCTGTCTGTGTAAAGTGTAAAAGAGCCCTTGGCCCTTGGGCTCTTTTAGACTCTTAGTGCCCACAGGGTGCTCTGTTATGGGGTCCCACCATTCACTGCCAGTGGCCCTAATGGCTAGACACACCCATCGTCCTTGATGCTGAAGGCAGAAGTGACTCTGATCTTCTGGTCCACTCAGAGTATGTTTTGAGGAAATGTTTTCTCTGTCATAGTTGGTAATTTTAAGACTAAAGGTTAAAGCGTACTCTGGAGTTTTGATTTAAGTGAGTTCTGTTGAGAGCAGCTCTTAGAAAGAAGATTCATGTTTTTATGTTAAAGGTTATATTTGTAACAGAGTGACTTCCATGAGAAGTTCGCTGGTGGTGATCTATGTATGGATAGGTCGTCCGAATCTGTGACGTGCCAGACTTTTGAATTAACGCTGAGATCTTGCCTCTATCCTCATATTGACAAGCAGTATCTCTATTGCTGTGAAACCTCATGCAAACGCTAAAAAAAGATTACAGGTATAAGGGAGTTTGGTTTGGGAAGTAATCGGTAGTTTATTGTCCTTTAAGAACAGCTGAAATTATTTGAAAGCCTGTATTTCAAGTTAATTTTTATTAAAGTAGGAAAGAGATATGCAGTACACAATTTTCTTTTGAGAGAGTCAATTAACTTTTAATGGTTTCTTAACTCTTGTGAAATATAATTCTTTGTATATTTCTGAGACTGTATCCGTAAAGAAAAACAGAAAAAGCCCAAAAATCCCCATCACAAAATCTGCTATCAGAGGAAAAAACAGCCAGTTACTTAGTAGTGGATGACAAGTTCTTTAAATTATGGCATATCTGTGAATATGGTGTATCCTTATCATGTGTGAACTTCGTAAAGTTCACACAAATTGTGTTTATGCAGTTTTAAATAACATAAAGTATCCTTAAAGCTTAGAAAGCAGGATATATAACATGGTGAGAACTATATATGTTTTAAAGGTGCAGAGAAAAAGAGTGGAAAGAAATACCCCAAATAGTAATAGTGGAAATTTGCTAAGAACGGTAGCATCTGCATTAACTCTTTTTGTTACACTTTTGTGACTATGACTACCCAATTTTCTATGTTATGAAAAAATAACTTCTTTTTGATTATTAAAGGAAACCATACACTATTTTTTTTACTAACTGAGTCTTTGAGAGGTGTTAGTATTTGTGATTTTAGTAAATGTAGAGTGTAAACCTGTGCACTGAGTTGGCAGCAAAACCTGGTACTGACACAGACTTCTGGCTTGTGTTGCTCACTTTCTCTCCATTCAGGTTGGTGGAGTACTTGCAGGCCATGAGGAATTTCTTTTTAATGGAAGGTGGAGATACCATGTATGACTTCTACACCTCAATTTTTGATAAAATAAGAGAAAAGGAAACCTGGCCAAATGTGTCTTTTCTTAACGTCCAGCTCCAAGAGGCGGTAGGACAACGTTACCCTGAAGATAGTTCACGGTAAGATATGGGAGGCACATTTTATTTTATTTTATTTTTTATTTTTTATTTTTTTTTTAGCTGAGCCATCCTGCCACCTGTTGGCAGCTCAACGGCAACTCAGCTCGGGCTGGCCTCGAACAGCTGTTGCTCAGAGCTCACCTAGCACTCTTGAGCGAGCTCTTAACCAACTGAGCCACTCGGCCGGCTACATTTTATTTTAAATATTACACAGTAATCCATGTGCCATGAACCCTTCTTTGCATTTTTATGTACACTGTCTCATTTAATGTTCACAGTAACCCTATGAATTTTATTTTGGGGTACTATCTGGTGGTTGCAAATTTCGATAGCCCGAGTTTCTTTTTTCTTTTTTTTTTTTTATGAGGGCAGTGTCACTGGCCCCCACACTTGGGATCCAAACCAGGGCCGCCAGCATCCCAAGCCAGCTCTCAACCACCGCACCACTTGGCCGGCCCTTGAATTTTACTAATGTTATTTAACATATTAGAAAACTGAGGCAGTGGGCAGCTAAGTGACTTGCCTGCTAAGCAAAGGACACGATGAGATTAGACCGAGTGGCCTGTCAGGCTCTGACGGCCTCCCTCACTTGACTGGAGTCAGTGCTGGCCATTGGCTGTGGCACCTCCCTGCCCCCATGGCCTCGCCCTCCAGCCAGCTGCACTAGCCTCCTATGTGGTGGTCTCAGGAGGTGTTCTGAGGCAGCCTGAGCTCCAGGCCTGCAGACCCTCACTTCCCCACGTGCTGCTGTTGGTCAGACCGAGTCAGGAGTGGGAAATAGATACCACCACTTAATGGGCAAAGTGAGCTTCCAGTCTGTATGCTGGCTTATCCCTGCCATGTTGCCAAGCAGCCCTTTGCTCCTGTCAGCTGCCCGCTGAGCAGCTGGACCAGGTCTGTGGGTCGGTGCCCTCAGAGCTTTGTGGAGCAGAGACCCTGCACACTGCTTACTGGTCCTTCCTGTCCCGTGTCCTTAGCTATCTTTCTCATTTCCTTCAGCGGCCATTCAGAAGTAATAATGATAATAGTTAATCCATGTTAAGGCATTGCTGAGTGTGTAGTGCTGAGTAGTAGATAAAATAATTCCTTTTATTTGTATTCATACTTTCATTACCTTTGATTGTTCCGTAAAAGCAGAATTTTCATCAATTATGTGGTTTCATAATAAGAGATTAGTGTCCAGCAACCCCCAGAGGGGGCCAAGAAAGGTTGTTTTTCAATATCAGTAGAAACTCATGGGTTTTGTTAGTATGTTTCAATCTATTGGTTACTTTTTTTGTTGCTCAGACTGTCCAATTTTGACCCAGAGGGAAGCCCTTCCCTTGAGCTCAGTGGCGTGGGCGAGCACCCTGCTGTCGGGACTGATACCCCGGCTGGTCCAGGCCAGAGAGCCTCTCCCACCAGCACCCGTCCCGGCTGTTTGGTGGCTTAAAAAGCCCTCCATCTGGGTGTGGAAGTATTCATGTGTCCTGGATTGTCACCACCTCTGGGCTCTCTGGACAGAGCTCGGAAATCTGTAGGAAGAGAAAAATGACCTATATGCTCATATTGACATTTCCAGGGTATATTAGAGGTCACAGGGGCCACTTCTCTTACTTCCTTTCATCTCTTCCTTTGCATGCTTACCAGCACATATACATGACATGTATGGGTTTGGCTTTTACTAAATAGTAATGATCCCAAAGTGACAACAGCATCAAGTCCACTGAGAATTTAAAACGTGTGTGATTGTTTTTCAGTACTTTCAAGTCATCACAATCCCGTAGTTCAAAGTCACCTGGAATAACTCTCCCTGTGCTTTCACCACCAACTTGATACAGGGACAGGTTGGTTGATTCTAATTTATTTTCTACTTGTAGGATTTGCTTTCCCTGCTCCACTTTGATTCAGTTTTGTTTTTGAATTAGGTAAAACAGCTAGGTTTTTATTATTACTATTATTATTGGGGATTGGGAAAAGGGAACAGTGTTGGGAGTTGGGGAAGAGGAACAGCTAAGTTGTTGTCCTTCAGTCTTAGTTAAAGTTAAAACATGCAAATAAGGGGTTACTTTCTATTCTAATTTTCTGTTTTTGTTTTTATAGGTCCCATGGCCTGTGGACATTGTTATAAGTTTGGAATGTCAGAAAATTTATAATCAGGTGTTCCTCCTCTTATTGCAAATAAAGTGGGCAAAGTATAGTCTGGATGTTTTACTATTTGGTGGTAAGATATGTTTTCAGTAGATAAATCATAATTTAATTTTATCACTCAAAAAGAGATTGGTGTTTTCGAGTTATTTTTTATGTTCACACAAGTGCCAAAATGACATGTATTTATAGCAGCATTTTTACAGATGTCAGAATTAACTTTCCTGAATGAAATAACAGAAAGTTGTATGTATAGTTAATCTGAAATACATTAACTTGGTTACAAATTTAGCCAGAATAACAATAATTAGATTCCATGAAAATGTCTAACACCAAGTTAATGGGACGTGGCGTTTACATTTTTGATGACGGCAATAGCCAAGGTGATACGGGGAACTTTTCAGAACCTCACCTTCCAGAGCCACTGGAGGTGGGGTCCCTGGTGCGCATCGGGCAGGTGCCCTTCGTGGGGCCGGTGACCATGCTGTGGGAGGGCCTGCCAGGCAGTGGTGGGGTCAGTGTGAGCCCTCCCCATCCACTCTGCTCGGCTCAGTGATCTTTTACAGAACTGGCTGGTACTGCTGAGAAACCACAGCTTAAGGAAGGACTTTTATGTGAACAGGAGCGGCGGCCCCATCTGGCCCAGAGAAGAAACCGATGACACAGCAGATTCATCGTCTGTTCCTCTTAAGAGTGAAGTTCATGCACTTCGTGAACAGCTTACACAACTACATCATGAGCAGGGTGCGTGTGTCCCCAGCCTCGGCCCCGGAACCTGTGGCAGAGCCATAGATGTAGAGGCACCCACACAATCCTTACAGACCATAGCTGTGAAATTTGGTCAGGAGACAGCATGGCAGTGTGGTGGACAGGTGTTTTGATCATGCCAGGGTATACGGGCCCAGAGACCTCTGCTCCCCGGTCCCCAACCTCAGGGCGGACACAGCGATGCTCCTGTTGTGGAATTGCCTTCAGAACTTGTCACATGGTCCTTTCAGTTTGGTCAGTGGTGACAGCTGTCCCCAGCAGCAGCCCAGAACTCACAGGCTGGTGTTGCGTGTAAGGAAGAAGATGCGGCCAGATTACATACTTTTTTCTTGAAAACAAGAAGCAACTCATTACAAGTAAATTTTTCTTAACACATCTTAAAACCAGCTCTAGGGGAAGTTCTGAAAGAGTTCAGCTGTTTAAATAGCAGCAGTATTACTGGAGGACAGTAATGGTTGGAAATGGTTGCACAAAACATGGATAGTTCATCTGGCCTACAGGCTCCAAAACCCATTTCATTTAGATGAAGTGAGCCCTTCGAGCCCGTGTTTTGGACCTGGTGCCCGAGGCACACTGTGGTCTGCCTCCTGGGACTGCATTCATGGCCTTCAGGGAGCCGGCTGTAAGCGTTTAATTGTTGAGAGTAGATGGTAGGAGTTTCAAGTTTTTGCTTAATTTGTTCTCTATTTGAAATACATTTATGCTCCCTTTAAAGAACTTCTAAAAACATGTAAAGTCAATTTACCTGATGATTTAAAAGCTGGTCAATGCATTTTCTAGGCCGTTTGATATACTTACCCCAGCCCACCAGGAACGCTCTTAAGTCCTGAGGGTGCATTCGTTCACTGTGAGTGGGTGTTCTTTTTGTTTTTTTTGGGCAGTCACTGGCCCTCATATGTTGGACCCGAACCGGGGCCACTGGCATCTCCAAGCCAGCACTTAACCACTGTGCCACTCAGCCGGCCTGATTGCATTATTTTTATATTTAGGTTTTTGAAACAGTAGGAATTAATCCTGGTGTATAAGATCAAAATCTAGTTGTTGCAACATCACTTTAAATAAATCTCATTTGAGAGCCGGCCGAAGGCTCAGTTGGTTAAGGCCTCCCTCAAGAGTGTGAACTGAGTTCTGAGCAACAGCAGTTCAATGTCCAGAGCTGAGCTGAGCTTCCGTGAGCTGCCAATAGGTGGCAGGATGGCTCAGCTTAAAAAAGAAAAGTCCTTTTCACCACTGATTTTAGATGTCTTTTTTATCACGTAATAGATTTCAGTAAGCACTTGGGCCAAATCTGAACTTTCTATCTTGTTCCATTAGTCTTTATCTTTTCATATGCCAACACCCTACTGTATTGATGATACGTTAATAATTAACTATTAACCCCTGATAGGGCTAGTTCTTCCTCATTGTTTTTCTGTTTTGGAAATTCCTAATGAATTTTTTACAGAACAGTTTTCTAGCTCCAGGGAAAAAAGAATTTAGGAGTGTTTTAATTTAAATCCATTACCTTACACACTGACATAGGGAGAATGGGCATCCTTATGATATTGGGTCTCTCTATGCAAGAACATGTTATTCCATTTTTTCAATTACCTGTCTCTTTATCAGGAACGTTTTACAATTTTAATCATATTGGTTTGCATATTTCCTGTTAAGTTTATGAGTAGGTATATCATTTCCTTTATCTTTTGGTGTTGTAAATGGGATATATTCTTATATTATTTTTCTAACTATTGTTCATCTAGATGAGGGCATTGATTTCTGCATGTTAATTTTCTAATCTACTTTACTAAACGTCCTTATTTTGATTGTATGTTTCATTCATTCATTTTAGTTTTCTGGATGTGTAATCCTATCATCTGCAAATAGAGGTAGTTATACCTATTTTTTTCCAGTTCTGTTCCTTTGATTGCTTTTTTTGTGTAATTGCATTGATAAATATCTCCAATTCGGTATTCAGTAAGAGTGTATGTAGTGAGAATGCCTTAAACTTTTCTTATTTTAGCAGAAAATGCTCTAATATTTCTCCTTTAAGAAAATGCTGGCATTATGGCATATGTTTATATTAAAGAAGTAACCCCCAATTTGTACCTAATTGTTTTGTTTTACATGAGTGGATATGAAAGCATGTCAGGAACTTTTGCAGCACTTGAAGAGGTGATCATACTCTTCTTCCACTGTTGTTAATTATGGTCATTTATTTCCTAACATTTAACCATCATTGCATTTCTGGATACTGCATTTATTTTAATTCTGTAAAATTGATTCTGTTTTCCAAACTTTAAGACTTTTGCAAGGCCTACAACCAAGATTGCTCTACCCAGAATGGCTATCACTTAAATTTGAAGGAGAAATAAAAAGCTTCTCAGAAAAGAATAAGCTTAAGGAATTCATTACCACCAATCCAGCATTGCAAGAAATGAATTGTTAAAAGGGCTTTCTTATATTTTTTATTTATTTTTTTATTTTTTAAAACTTTATTATTATTATTATTATTATTATTATTTACAGATGTACAAAACAATGCAGTAGTTATTTTTTTCTCCCCTTACAAAGTGACTCCTCTGGGCCCTCTACCCTGCCCTCCCACCCCCTGTATCATACATAACTATTAAAATTCCATTGACTCCACCCCACACTATATTCCTTATCGCATGACTATATATGTGTTAAATTATAGTTGACATATAATATTATTCAGCGGCAGCTTCAGATGTACAGCACAGTGGTAAAGCCACTACACTGTCCATGAAGTGGTCTCCCTAAAAAGACATGCGTCCTTCTGTTCCCCTAAAAAAAAATATTTACAACCTTATTATGTTCCCTAAACTGTCTCTTCTGTCTTTGCAGTACTATTGTAGTTATCAGCTTATATTGCCTTGTCCCTTCCCCTTCTCCCTCATGCCCCTCCACATCCCATGTAGCCCTCATCAGTTTTTTTCTTTCTGTCTCAAAGACTATTTCTGTTTACATTGCTCATTTATTTAGTTCTTTAGATTCCACATATAAGTGAAATCATATGGTATTTGTCTTTCTCTGACTGACTTATTTCTCTTAACATAATGTTCTCTAGGTCCATCCATATCATTGCAAATGGTATGATTTCTTTCTTCTTTACAGCTGCGTAGTACTCCATTGTGTAAATGTACCAGTTTCTTAATCCAGTCATCTACCCAATGGGCATTTTGATTGTTTCCAAGTCTTGGCTATTGTAAACAGCAGTGCAATGAACATAGGGGTGCATATATTTTTTCGAGTTAGTGTCTTGGGTTTTTCAGGATAAATGCCTAGGAGTGGAATTTCTGGGTCAAAAGGTAGTTCCATTTCCACATTTTTGAGATACCTCCATACTGACTTCCATAGTGGCTGCACCAATCTGCAATCCCACCAACAGTGCAGCAGGGTTCCCTTTTCCCCACAGCCCCATCAGCACTTGTTGTTTGTTGACTTATTGATGCTAGCCATTCTGACTGGAGTGAGGTGGTAACTCATTGTTGTTTTTATTTGCATTTCCCTAATGATCACTGAGGTGGAACATTTATTCATATGCCTGTTGGCCATCTGTATGTCCTCTTTAGAGAAATGTCTCTTCATTTCCTCTGCCCATTTTTTTTTAGAGGGCAGTGTCTGGCCCTCATATGTGGGATCTGAACCCAGGCCGCTGGCATCCCAAGCCAGCTACCAACCAACACGCCACTCTCCCTCCCCTGCCCATTTTTTAATTGAGTTGTTTGTTTTTGGTGTTGAATTTCATGAGTGTTTTATAGATTTTGGATATTAACTCCTTATCAGCTATATCATTGGCAAATATCTTCTTCCATTCAGAGGACTGCCTTTTTGTTGCACTGCTGATTTCCTCTTCTGTGAAAAAACTTTTAAGTCAGATATTATCCCATATGTTCATTTTTTCTTTTACTGCCCTTGCCCGCAGGGATGTATCAGTAAAAATATTGCTCAGGCTAATGTCTGCAAATGTATTCCCTATATTTTCTTCTAGGAGTTTTATGGTTTCAGGTCTTACATGTAAGTCTTTAATCCATTTTTGATTTGTTCTTGTATATGGCGTAAGGAGGTGGTCCAATTTCTTTTTTTTTGCATGTGTCAGTCTAATTTCCCCAGCACCATTTATAAAATAGACTATCTTTACCCCAGTGTAAATTCTTGTTTCTGTTGTCATAGATTAATTGTCCATATGTGCATGGATTTATTTCTGGGATCTCTGTTCTGTTCTGCTGATCTATGTGCCTGTTTTTATGCCAGTACCATACTGTTTTGATTACTGTAGCCTTGTAGTATATTTTGATGTCTGGTATCATGGTACCCCAGACTTGGACCTTATTTCTCAGGATTTCCAAGGCTATTCAGGGTCTTTTATGATTCCATATAAATTTTAGGATTGTATTTTCTATTTCTGTGAAAAATGCCCTTGCTAATTTGATAGCAATTGCATTGAATCTATATATAGCTTTAGGCAGTATGCACATTTTAACTATATTAATTCTTCCTATCCTTGAGCATGGTAGGTGTTTTCATTAATTTGTATCTTCTTTTATTTCTTTCTTCAGTGTCATATAATTTTCTGAGTACAGATCTCTTACTTCTTTGGTTAAATTAATTCCTAGGTATTTTACAGTTCTTGAAGCAATTGTAAATGGGACAGTTTTCTTAATTTCTCCTTCCATTAGTTTATTATTGGTATACGTAAATGCAATTGATTTCTGAACATGGATTTTGTATCCTGCTACCTTACTGAATTCATCTATCAGTTCCAATAGTTTTTTGATGGAGTCTTTGGGGTTCTCTATATATGGTAACAAGTCATCTGCATATAATGACAATTTTATTTCTTCCTTGCCAATTTGGATGCCTTTCATTTTTTTTTCTTGTCTGATTGCTGTGGCTAGAACTTCCAGAACTATGTTGAATAAAAGAGGAGAGAGTAGACAGCCTTGTCTTGATCCTGATCTTAAGGGGGATGGTTTTAGCTTTTCCCCATTGAGTATGCTGTTAGCTGTAGGTTCATCATATATGGCCTTTATTACGTTGAGATATGACCCCTGTATTCCTACTTTGCTAAGGGTTTTTAACATAAATGGCTGTTGGATTTTGTCACATGCTTTTTCTGCATCATTTGATATGACCATGTGATTTTTCTTCTTCATTTTGTTGATGTTGTGTATCACATTAATTGATTTACAGGTGTTGAAGCAGCCTTGCATACTAGGGATGAATCCCACTTGATCATGATCTATGATCTCCTTAATATATTGCTGAATTCTCTTTGCAAACATATATATATATATATTTTTTTTTTTTTAGAGGGCAGTGTCACTGGCCCTCATATGTGGGATCCGAACCGGAGACACTGGCGTTCCAAGCCAACTCTTAACCACCACACCACTCAGCCGGCCCTCTTTGCTAAAGTTATATTGAGAATTTTTGCATCTATATTCATCAAGGATATTGGCCTATAGTTTTCCTTTTTTGTGCTGTCTTTATCTGGTTTTGGATTCAGGGTGATAGTGGCTTCATAAAACGAATTTGGGAGCCTTCCCTCTGTCTGGATTTTTTGGAATAGTTTGAGAAGAATAGGTGATAGTTCTTTTTTGAATGTTTGATAAAATTCACTTGTGAAGCCATCTGTTCCAGGGCTTTTGTTTGTTGGGAGCTTGTCAATTACTGATTCAATTTCCTTGGGAGTAAGCAGTCCATTTAGATTTTCCGTTTCTTCTTGAGTTAGCTTTGGAAGGTTGTATGCTTCTAGAAAATTATCCATTTCTTCCAGATTGTCAAACTTGTTGGCGTAGAGTTGCTCATAGTAATTTCCTGAATTTTTTTGTATTTCTGTGATGTCTGTAGCCATTTCACCTCTTTCATTTGTGATTTTACTAATTTGAGTCCTCCCCCTTTTTTTTCTTTTTGATGAGCCTGGCTAGAGTTTTGTCAGTTGTGTTTATCATCTCAAAAACAAGCTCTTGGTTTTGTTAATCTTTTGTATTGTTTTTCTGTTATCTATATCATTTATTTCTGCTCTAGTTTTTACTATCTCTTTCCTTGTCTCCCTTTGGGCTTCTTTTGCTGTTTTTTTTTACAGTTCCCTGAGGTGCAAGGATAACCTGTTGATTTGAGATTTTTCTTCCTTCTTTAGGGAGGCCTGCATTTTTATGAATTTCCCTGTTCAGACTACTTTTGCTGCATCCCAGAGATTTTGCATCGTGGTGCTTTCCTTTTCATTTGTCTCGAGGCATCTTTTGATTTCCTCCTTGATCTCGTTTGTGACCCACTCACTACTTAGTAGCATGTTATTCAGCCTCCATTTATTTAACAGCTTTCCAGGGTTCTTCTTATGATTGATTTCTAGTTTCATAGCATTGTGGTCAGAGAAGACACTTGAATTGATTTCAGAGGGGAGAATGACTCCGAGGCAGGATGCAAGATGCTGAGGACCTGACACTTCTTGGAAACTCTTGGAAATGGCTCCCGCCACAGCACAGGATGGGACTACCTACCCGGGGCGGGCGCCCGCCCCCGGGGCTGCTGAGCAGCGAGATGCAGGGCCCGGAGACGCTGTTCCTGCGCTCCGTGGCGGACTCGGGCTGAAAAGTTTCTCCATGATTCCTTTGTGTCTCCCGAAAGCCCGAAAGCCGGCCCCGGGCTGCCCCAGTCTTCCCAGCAGGAGGTGGAGGAGCAGCTAGTGGGCAGCTGGCGCCCCTCTCTGCACAAGCCTGCGCCCCAGGGGCTAGCCTTGAGCACTCCACCGGCTCGTCATGATTGCCACTGGCGGCCTGCTGAGGATTTCCACCAGAAAGCAGGATCCTCTCTGTCCCCAGAGCCAGGTTCCCAAGCACAAGCGGAAAGCTAAGAAGAGGTGCAAGAATGACGTGGTGGTAGTGAAAGGCAAGCTGAAGCTGTGCTCTATCTCTGGGCTCATCGCCCTCTGTGGGATCCTGGTGTTGCTGGTGGGCATAGCCATGACAGTGGTGGGCTACTGGCCTAAGGCCAACGGGGTCAATAGGAAGGTGGGTAAGCAGCTGCCACCCGCGGATGGTGGTCTCCGCGTCCTGACCACAGTCAATAGTAGCAGCAGTGGCAGCAAAAACCGGGCCAGGGGCAACCCTGGGACTACGCGAGGTGTCAACTCCAGTTACATGGGCGCGCCCAGAAGCAGGCCTCCAGCGCGATCCTCTTCCCCTTCCCCGTCCTCCTCCATGCCTGTGGGTTTCTTCTACCGCATCTTCTCTGTCTACCTGCACTCCGATAAACTCAAGGTCTTTGGGCCCCTCATCGTGGGTATCGGCATCTTCCTCGTCATCTGCGCCAACGCGGTGCTCCACGAGAACCGAGACAAGAAGACCAAGGTCATCAACTTGCGTGACCTTTACTCTACGGTCATCGACATACACAGCCTCCGTGCCAAAGACCTGGCGGCCGACGGGTCTGCGGCCGCTGCCCCACCCTCCTCGTCCTGGGTCCCGGTCTCGGGGGCCCCCAGGGCCGCACCGTTCAACGGCTTCCTCAGTTACGTGCATTCGCCGGGCCTAGAGCTAAAGCACGGGAGCTGCGGCGGCGCCAGGGACGTCTTCGGGGCGACAGCGATGCTGGCCAAGGGCTCGTGGTCCCACCCCGCGGCGCTGGGAGGGGTCGGCAGCTGGGCCAGGGGCACCGCGTCCCCTCCCGACTTGGCCTCGTCCCTGCGCTGCCCGCGGGAGCCGCCGAGCCTGGCGGAGGCAGTGTGCAGCATGTACCGCGAGCGCTCGGTAGTGGCCGGCCGTCGCCAGGCTGCCCCTGCAGCAGCCAGTCGCAGCAGCAGCCCAGCTGCCTGCAGCCCACCCGAGAGCTGGGGGCGCCGGAGCACCGCCAGCGCTCTGGTGGGCTCCTCGCTGAGCGCCTTCGCGCTACTACAGTTACAAGGGGACCGCAACGTTGACGGGGACGCTGGGGGCGAGAGCTGCAGCTGGCAGAGGCGTCCTGGGGAACGCGGCTCCCGGGAGGTCCCGCGGGGCGATCTCGACCTGAACTTGACCGACCTGCGCTGTGACCAGGCCGGGTCCCGCTGGGAGAGCGGAGAGCTGGGGCGGGACGGCGCGGTGGCGCCCGCACTCACCGCCAGGGGGCAGGGCGGCGGCCTGCCCAGGACCGGCCGGTCCGCGGCCCTGCTGCCCCGCAGCACTGGCGGGCTCCCGGACTGCAGGGCTCCGCTGTCCCCCGAGCCCCAGCCCTTGTCACGCAGCGCGGACCAGGACTCGAACCTTCTGGCCGAAGGTGTCTCCCCCTCACTCCCTCAGCGGCTGCAGGACTCGTCCCCTGCCAGACGGGATTCGCCAAGCTCCCAGTCCGATGACCCATCCTGCGGCAATGAGGGGTACACCCCTCTACGGGAGGCAGGCACCTCCTCGGAGTCGGTTGCGGACGCAGTAGCCAGTAAAAGTCAAGACTGTGAGGTGGTCACCCCCCTGGGTGAGGAGGAGAGCCCCCCGGAAGATCCCAGCCAAGGGCCACCCATGGCCCAGCCACCTTAGCCTTTGCAGCGGCAGTTTACCAACAAGGAAAAACTCTTCATGATTTCCCGGTCTCACGCCAGAGGGGTAGACGATGGAGAACTGGCAAGTACTGGCATTTAAGGAAAAGGAGCGAGGTGGGGACGGAGTGAGAAAATAGAAGAAATGCCCGCTTAAATCAGTGAATTTAATAGATTCCTCTTTCCTTGTGGACTTATCCGAGGAAATCATTCAATACCCAAAGAGCTGCAGAATGTTATCCTTGAATTGCGTTCACAAGATTCCTGTATATAGCTCCAAGCAATTTTTTTTACAAAAGACAAACTAGTGTTTTATGTCCGAGGGTGATTGTATGTTCTATGGAAACCAAATGTATAAAAGGTCAGCAATCTAGTTCATTAGATAAAATGCTCTTAATTTTCTTAGGATCCAAATAATATATTTTTGACAGTAACTGTGCACTTTACTCCAACATTTTTTTTTGATCCCTGATTTCCCTACCCCTGCACTCTGATGCTGATTTTGTCCATACCTGCTTATGAATGACAAGCTTTTTTTCCTCCTATGCTTTTGTGGAGCATAGAAGGATTTGTCTCAGTTCTCTCAGAACTGCTATTACTAAATGAAGTCAAAGCCAAAAGCATGAGTATGTCAGGAAAGAGCACTTTCCTTGCCCACCCCATTCTGCTCATCCAACTGCTCAAAGACCTCTTTATTTTTTAAAAGGATATTTACATTTTGCTACCAGGGTAGCTAATAGAGACAGGAGGGGGCCAACATCTAGGTGGACTGTTGTTACCTTCCTAAATTCATTATATCAAGTACATGATACTTTATTGAGTATTATCACAACTGTATTGAAAATAGCATTAATATTAAAAATCTTTTTTAATAAAAGAAGTTTCCAAACAGTTAAAAAAAAAAGAATTGATTTCAATCTTCTTAAATTTACTGAGACCGTTTTGTGGCCTAACACGTGTCGGATTAGATCCCCGCTCCGTCTCTCGGGGACCTGCATCTCTGCCCGGCACGCGTTGTGTCTCCGCGTGCAAGTCTTACTTTTTCCCCCGTTTGCCTGGTTTCAGCCTTCTGCCTCGGACTCTACATTTCTTAATATTAAATATTTCCAGAAATCCTGGAATTAAACACTCACTTATAGTATATTCTTTTGACATTTGAATGTATTAATGTGTTAACATTTATTAATTTATATTAATATTTAACATTAGAGTATATATTTGAATATTTTATTTCGGATTTTTATACCAGTTTTCCTATGGGACACTAGTTTATCTGTGCTATTTTTGTGGCGTTTTGTTATCATTATGACGCTAGATCCCGTGTTTTCCTTCTTTACTATGTGCTGGAAGTGTAAATCACATTGAAGGTATGTGGTCATTAAACGTTTGATAGAATTACCTTGTGAACATGTCCCTGCCCTATGAGTATCTGGGCAGTCAACTTCCTTCATTTCTTTGGAAATTGTTCTTTTGTTTTGTTTTGTTTTTAAAGATTTTTATTGGGGAATTGGGGTAGGGGAACAGCGTTGGGGAATCGGGGAAGGAGAACAGACAACTTGCTGTCTTTTCGTTCTTCAGTCTAGTTGCAGAGGGTGTTGCTTTACTGGCCCATGTTGGTATCATCATTGCGTTCTACCCAGATGAGGCATATCGGTCTCTGGCGTCTGGCTGGTTGCTCACCGAGGCTATTGGCAGCTCACGCTGGCTGCCGGCCACTCACGCTGGCTGCCGGCCACTCACTGTAGCTCATAGCAGCCCACGGTAGCAGGGGCTGCAGCCAACACCGTCGCCAGGGTCGCACAGTCCAGTGCCAGGTGGAGCTGTTGTTAGCTGTAGAGGGCAGTGTCACTGGCCCTCATATGTGGGATCCAAACTAGGGCCACAGGCATCCGAAAACCAGCTCTTAACCATTGCCCCTTGTTTGGTTTTTTGAAAAATGATTTTTGCCTAATTGCGGTGTTGATCCCTGCTTCATTTGGGTTATTGCATTTTTTTTGAGGACAGTGTCACTGGCCCTCATATGTGGGACCAAACCAGGCTGCTGACTTCCCAAGCCAGCACGTAACCACCGCGCCACTCGGCTGGCCCTCGGATTGCGTTTTTATGGTATATCTTCACTCATTCTCTTTCAATTTCTCTGAGTCACTTGTGTTTCTCTTGTAGACAGCATACTTTTGTTTGTGATTCGATCTTTGTCTTTTTAATTCTTGAATTTAGCCCAATTGCATTTATTAATAAGACAGACTTGGTTTGGTCCTCTCCTGCTGTTTGATATACTTTTTTGATTGTTTGTTTTGTTGTTCTTGTCTCACTACAGAATGTATTTTTATGAGTGTCTTCTGATAGTTTGGAAGGTTTGTGATTTTGTTCTAAGGGCTACCTTTATTAGTTTCAATAGTAATGCTTAATTCCTAAGATATGTCTGTTGGCTCCCTGGAGTGAACAGTGAGGAAATTAGTACATTGTCACCTTGGCTCATCTCCATTCCCCACATGCAGAACCTCAGTTTATTTCTGTTAGTTTTGACCTTAGACCATTAGTTCGCAAAGGTGACAAAATCAGTATATGTGGACTAGCTTCACTTCATCCTTGTGCTTTGTCAGGGCCAACGTTTCATTCACCATAATGCCAGCCTCTTTCGTCTGAGCCCTTCAGTTAACTGCCCTGGTAGGGAAACCAGACACTGTTACCTGCCACAAACCACAAAGCAGGGTGTGGACGACCCCCTTCTCTCCCCTCCCCGCCCCCAGCCCTGCCAACTGGGCGGGGTGTGCATCCCCCAGCCCTCCCGATGGCTTTACTTTCCTTTGCTGAAATTTGTCCTCTGAGTTTAGAAAATTCTTCAGCGATGAGTTCTTGCATGTTAAAAATGATTTGTTTTGAACGCAGGTACTTAAGTGATAGATTAATTGATCTAAAATTCTTGTACCCTGCTTAATTTCCTCAAGGACTGTGGGCCATGACCCCTGTCCTTGAGCAGGGACTGTTTCTCTGGAGGGTCTGAGGCCGGCCTGACTGGTCTCCTGATAGGTTTTTATGCCTGGATATCCAATGGCCTCCTTGATGTCCAGAAGTTTATTGATAGAGTGTGTTGGGGTTTGACTGGAGGTGACTAGAAAATGGTACAATTTCACCTGTATCTGAATCATTTTATTTCCATAAAAAACAAAACATGAGTTCAATATAATTGGTGAATACCAGGGAGTCTCCCGTATTGTTCTCTGTGGTCCAGATTATGTTTGAAATATTACATTTTTTAAACTTAAAAAAATGCCATGAATCTGTTGACAAAAAACATCCAGCCTAAGAGAAAACTTGTTAGAGTTTATTTGAGTTAAACCTTTGACAGTTGCTGGGAAGCAAAATCTCAATGGATTGAGAAAATGCTCCTTAGATTGGCAGTTTTACAGGTTATTTTATACATAAAATAAAAGGAGGAAGGTTACATGAAATCCATTGGTGATAGATTGAGGGGGTGGGAGAAAAGGAAGTGGGGGAAATTGCTGGTATTGGATAATAGTAAATTGGAGAGGCATAGGAGGGTGCAGGATAGCTAACAGTTAGCCTTTTACAGCACATAGAGACGGTAATCAGGAGACAAACATTATAATGGGGAATTTTGCAGTTTCCAGCTCTGGCCTGGAAAAAGGATTAAAGATGTTACCTTACATACAAATAGACAACAAACAGGCCCACTGAAAAGGCACTGGTGAATTTTATAAAGAAGCTGAAGATGTCACTTTCTGCCATGGCCCGCTTAGTTAAAAAAAAATGTTGTGAATGTTCACATCATCTTGTTTTCAATCTCAGAAGCTTGCAGGTTTAACCTGTATCCCCTTTTCCATCCATGTAACTCAGTGGGGGAGCTTGTATGCTTTGGTGATCCAGTCCCAGGTATATTTTCTTGCACATCAACTTTTGCTTTATTATCACAACATACATTCTTGCTTTCTTTATATTTTGATGACCACTCATGTAATTCCTATATTTCCTTTGGTGTTATTTCCTAAGTTTAGAGTAAAAGTATTTTCTATTCCAAAGTTCTACAGCTCGAGATTATACAATTCTAAGTTTAGAATCTGCAGAGTGGAAATTAGTGGTAATTGCTCCAGAGACTGGTTATTGGGCCTCATATCACTGGAAAAAACATGAGAAGCTGATGAAGCTCAGCTTTCAATGTGCAGGTGGACAGTTCCGTAGGAATGGCAGAGGAGAGGAAAGGGAAAGCCAGAAATGAAAGGAGATACATGGACTTTGGAGATATTTAAAAAGATATGCAATATGATAAATACTCAGGAAGTAATGTACTCTTCACTATGAATGTTTATGCTTTCACCTTTTTCATTTGCTATGCACAAAAAAGTATTTAATGTGGTACCTATTATTCGAACACAAAAGGGATGTCATTGACTATGTAGTTTAATGCAGATCAGTGATATTTAACTTGAATTAATACATTTTGGCAACATACCATCTTTTTGTAGTTCTCTTCTTATATTTGCCTAGAAATCCTTCTTTATCTGAAATAAATCAAATCTTAGTTATAGTATTTAATTTAAATAAGAGAGCTATTGTAGGAATGATATATCTTATGAAATGTGGTCTTTAAATAATACTTTTAGAGACTAGACCTAATTTTGGGATTGCATAAATACAAAAACAAAACAAAAAATCACATAAATAAAATTAAATAAATCTCTATTATTTTGATTTTAGATAATGGAGACAAAGGTGATGCTATTCATATTAACATGACCAAAGGCATAATTGGTATGGGTCTACTAAACATACATAATTTCAGAAGGGTGATATTTGATCTGACTGGTACAAAGAAATTTAAACAAGTCAAGTCATATTTTACACTGAATGCATTACTTTGTAATCCTTAGAAAAACGGCCCTTTATACAAATTTCTTTTTTTTTTGTTTTTGCTTTAATGGCACTTCCCTTAAAATGAGGTTTCCATTCTTGCATTTCTAGAAAATTAATCTGAACGTGTGTTCTAGGCTATTCATTTTTCAGCATAGAACCCTAAGACATAAAATGTTGAAAGTGGTACTGTGATGTCATGTGAAAATTCTACTGGCAAAAACAATAACCAAAACTATTTTGCCGTTTGTATTATGACTGAAACATTTCTTTATTCATATGGACAGAAAGATTTCAGAAAATCTGCTTGAAGAAAGTATGGCCTGGAGCCAGTGTTCAAATTTAGTTTATGATTCATGACTTCGTAGAATTAGAACCAACAAAAAGAATATATAATTATTTAAATGTGTCTTTGTTTCTTTTCTAGAAATCAGGCCCAATTTTTGAAATATTCAAGGAATTGTAGTCATAGTCTGCTTAATTATGAAATGTGTGGGTGGGAACATTTCAAACTATATTACAAGTGTCCCAGTCTAGAGTGTTCCTATTTAAATGTTTCTTATGAAAGGTATCCTCACACTAAATGCTCAAAACAGGGCTTAAAATAATATCCAGAACCTAATGGACACTGTGGTGACAATGATGACATGACATCCATTGCCTTTACAAATTTAGGCATGATGATTAATTTGTTGGTCATCATGTTTTCCAATATTTGCAGAGACCTTTTTCCATAACACTGTGAGACAGGTTAGTTAGTATAACAATTAGGCAATTAGAAATTCCCAAGTAGGATGAGCAAAGATAGACATATCTCCACGACCTCTGCCCTCAGCCCTGACCAAATGGTCACAGCCTTAAAGATAATTTTCATAGACTATCCAATCACACTCTAAGGCGACTAGATTCTTCTTGGAAAAAGTCTCCTCCAGGCTGAAATGGCCAATGAAATAAATCTAAACTGTTCAAGCAGGCGCCAGTTTTCTTCCCAGATAGGCTAGGAAGCATATAAACAGAAGCTTCCCCGCTTGTCAGCGGGCATTCCAGTTTCGGATGCTCCCTTCTTTTAGAGAGCTGTATCTCTTTACTCTAATAAACTGTCCTTTACTGCAAATTTTGCCCCTCTGGCCCATGTCTCCATTCTTCAGTGCTACAAGACCACGAATCCAGGACACTCAGAAATCATCCTGCATCAACTGTTTCGTCAATAGCTTCACACACAGAACTTATAACATGAAGAACGTGACTAGAATAACAGCATTACTAGACAGGCCTTGTAAAATCAATAACTCAATACCAGATGAAGGAAGTATCTCTCATGAACTAGTATTATGTTACCATTAATCAACAATATAACATGTAAATCATATTTTTACATGACTTGAATCAAGGAACTACCAATGCAGTGTTATTTTTATTTTCCCCAAAAAAAGCTCTTCTCCTAAATTTTAACTTCCATGACCCTTATGTTTACTTCTAGGTGAGGATTGTGTTCAGATGGTGGAAGTAGTTTGAAGTCCAAAATTAATAATGAGAACACATCTGCAGTTGTACTTATATTTTTCCATTTATCAAAAATGTAGAAAGATGGGGCCAGCCGAGTGGCGTGGTGGTTAAGTGCTGGATTGGGAAGCCAGCGGACCCGGTTCGGTCCCACATATGAGGGCCAGTGACACTGCCCTCAAAAAGACAAACAAAAAAAATGCAGAAAGATGAGAAAAACAATACACAGGAAAAGAATATATCTGCAAACTTGAATTCAAAAGAGTTTTTACTAGAAGGTTTTTTTGAAAACTGGCAGTTCCCAGATTACATCCTGCAGAAATCTCAGGTTCCCCTGAGAACACCTGTGGGATTGCACCCCTTCAGAGTCTCCATCCCTCCTTTACTAGGCAGCTCTACTGGTCTCTCTTTTATATAATAGAGTTTCATGAAAAAAAAATTTAAAGGACAGTACAAGCCTTTGTGTAAAAAATATTTTTCAATTCAAAGTTACTGATTTAGTCAAAGTCCCTAATTTTACATAATAGGCAACCAAGGCTCACAGACATCATAAGTCTCCTGACATCACAAAACCAATGAGCTGAAGGCCAGAAAGGGGCTTTAAGTCTTCCTACTGAGGCTAGAGTTCTATGCCAGACACTACCTCATATTCAGGAAAATTACATCAATCTCTATCTATAACTCAGATAAAATGAATACATACAACCTTCTCATGTAGCTCAATAATGCGTAGACATGAGAATCAAAATAGTAGCTTTCTAACTCAACTATAAGCTTTAAAGTTATGAATAGAAATAAAGAAACAGAGATTAACATCAGAATTCCTATTAATAGGGAGTAAATTTGCAGACATTACTCTGAGCAATATTTTCACTGATACATCCCCACGGGCAAGGGAAATAAGAAAAAATGAACATATGGGATTATATCAAACTTAAAAGTTTTTTCACAACAAAGGAAACCATCAATAAACCAAAAAGGAAGCCTATTGAATGGGAGAATATATTTGTCAACGATATATCTGATAAGGGGTTAATATCTAAAACTTATAAAACACTCATGCAATTCAACACCAAAAAAACAAACAACCCAATTAAGAAATGGGCAGAGGATTGGCCGTCTGATTGGCATGGTGGTTAAGCGCTGGCTTGGGAAGCCAGTGGCCCCGGTTTGGTCCCACATATGAGGGCCAGTGACACTGCCCTCAAAAAATAAAAATATAAAATAAATAAATAAAATAAAAAACGGTCAGAGGAAATAAAGAGACATTTCTCTAAAGAGGACATACAGATGGCCAACAGGCATAGGAAAAAATATTCAACCTCACTGATCATTAGGGAAATGCAAATAAAAACAACAATGAGATACCACTTCACTCCAGTCAGAATGGCTGTCAATAAATCAACAAACAACAAGTGCTGGCAGGGCTGTGGGGAAAAGGGAACCCTGCTGCATTGTTGGTAGGATTGTAGATCGGTGCAGCCACTATGGAAGTCAATATGGAGGTATCTCAAAAAACTGGAAATGGAACTACCTTTTGACCCAGCAATTCCACTCCTAGGCATTTATCCTGAAAAACCCAAGACGCTAATTCAAAAAAATATATGCACCCCTACATTCATTGCAGCACTATTTACAATAGCCAAGACTTGGAAACAACTGAAATGCCCATCGGTAGATGACTGGATTAAGAAACGGTGGTACATTTACACAATGGAGTATTATGCAGTTATAAAGAAGAAAGAAATTGCACCATTTGCATCGATATGAATGGACCTAGAGAACATTATGTTAAGTGAAATAAGTCAGTCAGAGAAAGACAAATACCATATGATCTCACTTATATGTGGAATCCAAAGAACTGAATAAACGAGCAATGTAAACAGAAACAGTCTTAGAGACACAAAGAAAAAACTGATGAGTGCTAGATGGGATGGGGATGGGCATGAAGGAGAAGGGGAAGGGATGAGGCAACACAAACTAATAACTACAATACTACTGCAGAAACAAAAGAGACAGTTTACAGAATATAATCAATAAGGTTGTAAATTTTTTTTTATGGGAACAGAAGGACACATGTCTTTTTAGGGAGACCACTTCATGGATGGTGTAGTGGCTTTACCACTGCACTGTACATCTGAAGTGGCCGCTGAATGATATTATATGTCAATTATAATTTAAGACATATATAGTCATGGGATATGGAATATAGTGTGGGAATGGAGTCAGTGGAATTGTAATAGTTATGTGTGATATCGGGAGTGAGGGGGGCCGGGGAGAGGGAGGGAGGAATCACTTTGTAAGGGGTGAAAAAATAACTATTGCATTATTTTGTACATCTGTTACTACTACTACTAATAATAATAATAATAAAAAATTTAGAGAAAAACATAAAAAGAAGAACTCCTATTAATAACAGTCAATACATGCAATTTATAAAGCATAAACATTTCTAAACACAGAACAGGGAACTTGAAGGAGAAAATCTTTAGGTAAACCAAGCAAGCTGAAATTGAGGAAATCCTTCCTTAAAAGAAATTCTCTATTCCTCCAAATAAAACTTGGTTGACCAATATCAACAGACACAGGTATTATCTATGTTGGGGGTTAACTATAGCAAAATTTAAAACACAAAACAGTTATCTCTTTACCGTCTAGCGTACTTCTGTGCAACCTTACATCATCACAACTATATCATAAGTCTTTCCAGCATTCTGTAGTGATTTGGGAGACTTATCTCTCGACCTTGACAGAATGGTGCTTTTCCATTTCTCTGATACAGCCTTTCATGATTGGGCAGCCCAATGCCTTACAGGGGAACAATGTCTGCCTTGGAATAAGGGCATTGAGTTTAACATAAACCATTTTTCAATTTATCAGGAGATACTAAAAACTAAACACCTCTTTTCTACCAAAAATTCATTCAAGGAAAAATTTACACAAGCATATTCTCTTGTGTAAGAGTGCCTGTACACTCTTTCATCTTCTGATGTCTCTGGTGACAACAAATGAGAAAAATTTAGGTGTACATCACACTTAATAATTTATAGAAACATTTGACATTCACTTTCTTTTTGTACCCAGTACTCCAGTTTCACTGCTTTGAAGGACGTGGACTCCATTTGGCTGAAGGGCTGTCTGAAAATCCTTGGGTTTGCTCCTCTCTGATTTATTATGAAGAAGCCAAATGAAAACACAAGGTTGAAGCCTCATTTAGCACAGGCCTATGCTACTTTTCTCTGCATTAAGGAGGCCATAAAACACCAACGAAACCACAAAAGACTGTGCAATGACAGAAATAGATTTTTTACGGAGTAATGTCAATATCATGGCAAGAGAGACAACCCCTTTCTATCTCCCCTAAAATCTACCAAAAGTCGGACATCTATAGGCCAACAAAGGTTTCTCTGCTCAGCATGCTAGGCTGCCTTAAAGATCACACATAGGTAATGGGAAGGAGGGTATATGGATGTGAAAGGGAGGCAGGATGAGGGTAAGGACAGGGTCAGGCCCATCGCTGCAGTTCCAGGAGGACAAGGCTGAGCCTGAGGCCACAGCAAAGGCAGTAGCAGTGGAGGGATCAGGGTGCAGCCCCCACATCACTTCCGAGAGGAGGGTAAGAGGGGCAGTGGCAGCATCCCCCTGTATCACCAGAAATCCTGACCCCTCCTCAGTTGGAGCAGTGCTGGCACCACCAGAGACCAGTAGCAGCAGGAGAAACACTTCTCCAGACTCCAGACCACACACAGTGCTACCAGTAGACATAGGGAACCAGGCAGCAGCTCAGGGCCCTCAAGAACAGGCTCCCCTCAACTGGCCACTTCCAAGCTCTCCCCTGACCCCAACAGTGGTGGTGCCCAGAGACTCTGGTGACTTGGATACAGCTATGACACCCATCACCCTGGTCACCCACCCCTGGACCTCCCACACTAACAGATAAGCCCCCACCCCTGGACCTCCCACACGCAAGTAGCACAGTGGGAGAAAACAGAAACTGCACCATTCACCATCCACTGGAAAACAAAAGAAAGACCTATAATTGTCTAGCTGCAAAGTTGTTCAAACCAAATGTACTTAAATAAGAAAGTGTTCACTACTACATTTGTGCCTGCAGAGGAGCAAGCCATCCAGCTGCATGAAGGAGCAAGGTAACACGGTAACACTGAGAGAAAATGACATTGCTCCAGAAACCAAGTCAAAGTCATGGGAGATTGTGATCTACATAACAGATTTCAAAACAGCAGTCATGAAGATCTCAATGAGATACAAGAACTCTCACAAGGCAGTTCAATGAGTTCAGCAGTAAAATTAATTACGAAAAGGAATACTTTAGCAAAGAGATGAAAACTATGAAAAGAACCAAACAGAACTCAAGAATGGGTATTTTAATAACAATGTCATACAAAGAAAACAAGTTGCTGTTTAAAGACTCCCTAACATTGCCATCTTTTTTTTTTTTGAGGGCAGTGACACTGGCCCTCATGTGTGACCCCAACCGGGGCTGCTGGCATCCCAACCCAGTTCTTAACCACGGCGCCACTCGGCTGGCCCATAACATTGCCATCTTGATCATCAATTATTCAAGTGATGTCAAGACATACAGACATAAGTGAACTTCATTTTAAATTGTCAAATATTTGTTTAAGGTTCCTATTTAGAAAATGTGCAATTGATAGACAAGGCACTTTAAAACGTTGAAATAGAAAATGCTATGAGTAAAACAGAAATTAAGGATGTAATCTCATGTTAGAAGATAACTTTTGGGCTGGCCGAGTGGCGCACGGGTTAAGAGCTGTCTTGGGACACCAGCTCTAAGCAGCGGGCCCCAGTTCAGATCCCACATATGAGAGCGAGTGACACTGCCCTCTAGCTAAGATGGTGAACAACAGCTCCAACTGGAGCTGGGCTGCTGTGAGTCCCCGGGACAGCATAGTGCAGCCCCTGCTGCAGTGGGCTGCCATAGGCTACAGTGAGTGGCCGACAGCCAGCATGAGCAGCTGGCAGCTGGTGTGAGCTGCCAAGACCCTCTGTGAATGGCCGTCCAGAGGCCAGCAACCAATCTGCTTCACCCGAGAAGAGCTCAATGATGATATCAACATGGTGCAGTGAAGCAATGTCCTCCACCACTAGACTGAAGAACAAAAGGCCAGCAACTTTTCTGTTCCCCTTCCCCAGTACCCCAACACTGTTCCCCTACCCCAAATCCCCAATAAAATCTTAAAAAAAAGAAGATAACTTTAAACTTAAAATCAGAGATTAATCTGTTTTAATATTATGAGTTTGCCGAATTCATAAAAAGACTATATCTCATGGGATGGCCGCGTGGCACGGTGGTTAAGCGCTGGCTTGGGAAGCCAGTGGCCCCAGTTCAGGTCTCAGATAGAGGGCCAGTGACACTGCTCTCAAAAAAAAAAAGACTATATCTCAGTTTCATTTAATAATAAACATCCATTTGTGGTTAAGTGCTTGAACATCCATCATTCACTTAGGCTTATGTGAAGAAAAACTGGGGTGCACAAAACTTTGAAATTTTTATGAGCCACCTTTAACTAAAACCAATTAAAAAGTAAGCCAAAGCATTTCAAAGCATACCATTGGTTATTAGGCAATGATATTTAACTTCTAAGATCAAATTTAAAGGTAATTTTCAAGAATTTTAAATGTATTACTTTAGTTTTATTTATTCAATAGAAAACAATAAGTAGCTCTTCACATATGAGAGATGCAGGGACTTAGAAGAGATTGTAAAATTTCTGTCTCCTTTCTACGTATATTAGCACTCATAATTATGACTCTTACTTAGTGTGTATTAGTCAGTCAAGTCAGAATTTCACCAAAGACAAACAGACAAAGAAACAAAAACTCATAGACACAGACAAGAGTTAGTGGGTAGGCGGGGAGGAGACTGCTAGTAGAGGGAAAAATTGATTGAATATATGGTGATGGAAGGAGAACTGACTCTGGGTGGTTAACACTCATTGAAATATATAGATGATGTATGATGGAAATGTACCCTTGAAACCTATATAATTTTACTAACCAATATCACCCCAATGAATTAATAAAAACAAAACAAAACAAGAACTCTATCAAAGAATAAGGAAAAGGAAAACTGAAACCCTAGGGAAAGAAGCTAATAGAACTAACCTTGGTACAGTAAGCGTCTATGTTCTCACTTGAAGTCCGTGAGGTTGACTTACTAATCACTAAGTTTTCTCTTGGAGCAGGATTTCTACTGAGGCGTAACCTCGTATTAGCACTTTCAACACCAGGCGGCTCTAGGACTGGCCTCTGAAGAGCAGTGGTGAGAAAAGTGATGCGCTGTTCCTTCAAGAGAAGATCCCTTTTGATCTCTGCCAACCTTTCATTAGAACTGTGAAGATTGTAAAACACAAAGCTTAGAATTTTATTTTTCCTGAATGACTTGCATTGTTTTAAAGTTGCCATAATAATAAATGGAATGTCCCATTAAACAGCATTTTAACACTGACAATGTGTCAGGGCACACCTACCATGTACATGTAGCTTCCATGTACAAAGATAGGTTTAAAATTGTTCTAAACAAGTATACGTTTCCTTGGAGATGCCAGACTAAGAAGAAATTTAAAATAGGGTGGGCGAGAAACGACTGTCAGTGATGGAGACAGATTAATGGGTAATACTTGCAATGGCTGGACTAATAAGGTTCCTGAGGATTATACTGAGACATACTTAGTAAACCAGTTTAGAGATTTTTTGTAATCCCACAAAGATCTTTCCAAGCTTTTGCTGTCACTACCCTTGGGCAAAAAGCTCATTACTCTGGAGAAATTAATCATTTGGCCTTGAGGCATAACTTAGAACAACAGCCTCTAGGGGAGAAAAAGATAGCCTGGTTGGTGATCAAAAGGAACTAAAACGGCTAGCATATAACATTGTTGCCAAGGCTTTGGAGGTGCAACCTGCCCTTTCTGTCTTCCACACGCCCCCTCAGGCCGGCAGACCACCTTATTATTTTTAGCAAGCTTGTCAATTATACTTTCCTTCACTCCTCTGTTAATCTTTCCCTATTTAACATGGATGCCTTTGTGTAGAGTAGAAAGACTAGAAAAAATAGTTTTTCCTAAAACCACCTGTAGTTAGTTATAAGAACACAGATCCCAGTCAAAAAACTACATTTACCAAGGGCCAGAATGTGCAGAGTACTTAAGCCTTTGGGTTTAATGTTATTATCCAAAAAATAGTTAAACTCATGAGAAACGATTTAGGGGAATTCTGATGAGAACTTGTATAGTAATAGAGCTGTCTAAGTTATAAAGCTTCAAAAACACTTTGCTTAAAGACTCGTAGATCAGGTTAATTCTACGAAAACATTCCGTGGGAAAAACAGTCATGTGAAACCAAAAATGGGGGAGGGATGCAAAAGTCCCAGACTAACATTGTAAAGGTTAAGTTCATTTACTAGCATCACTTTCCAAAATTATACGATTTACTTTGCTTTCACTTCCTACTAATCACATGAACCTAGCTGAATCAAAATTATACTTTAGAGGCAAATTAATGAGCTAAATTGATTTTCTCTGACTCTGTGTTTTGACTTACGAGTTTAGTTTATATTCCAATGATTTTCTAGCTTTCAATTCCTCCATGTAGGCTTGCTGACAGTTGTGCAATGCATTTGCATAAAAACCTTCAGAAGTTCTGACTTTGGAGAGTTGAAACTCCAGTGTTTTTATTCTGTATTCTTGTATACTTCCAACGAAATCGCTATTATACTCATTGAACTGGTGTACGTTTCCTTGAGCTGCTGCTTGTCCCTAAAGCCAATCAACAGGGTACATTTTAAAAATAATTATAGAACATTTCTTTCCATCAGTTTGAAGTCAATGATTGGGAAGTAACTTTAAATGTGAAACACAAAAGCTGAAGTTTAAAATATTTATCATCCATGTCAACTGAGTTAAATCTGAAATATGAAAATCAAGTTGAATCATTCTCTTATTAGTACTCATGTCATCTGATTATATAATGGAATCTATTTCATTTTTTAAAACTTGAACAATATAACTTAATAATCCAAGAGAACAGAGCAATTTTTAAGTCACCTTTTTAAAATTTCCTAATAGTTGTGTGTTTAATATCAACTGCTCTTAAAAATAAAATGACTTTCTAGAAAGAATGATTCTCAAAGATCAATTTTCTAATAATAATGATGGAAACTGAACTACTTAAAGGGAGAAAAAAGCCACCTGCCTTCCAGATCTCTGAAAATCAAAAAGACAACTGCTCCTAAGGGAAGCAGAGGAATCACATACAATGTATATATCCAAAATGTAATTTGCAGTGAAATTAATTAAGGCACATTAAAGAATAAATGAACCTGTAAACATGGATCGACTTCTTTTAACTTTTGCATGACATCCCGTCTTGCTTGTTCTTCCATATCCCGTTTACACCGTTCCAATTCACTCTTTTCTACCATATTCTTTGCCATATGACCTTTGAGGTTGACTAACTCTTCTCTCAGCTCCTGGTTTTCACTCCGTAGTCTTTCACATCGCTTTCGTATTGTTCCCATAGACACAGACTTCTGCTCAAGACGATGGATGTTTTCAGCCTGCTGCAGATGCGGTTCTGAAGATGCGGACTCAGGCTGTGCTGGGAGGCCATCGAGCTGCAGGAAGGAGATCATGCAGTTTGGTTATGAAGGAAGCCGAAGGAGAAGAGTCTACCCAAAGCCAGCATCAACTTTGGAAGTAAATTCAGTGGTCATGAAACGTCATCTGTGCTGTAGTAAGGGTCTTAGAATGTGGAGCCCTGAATGACTCAGAATCAACAGCAAGGATGAAACCACCAGGAATCCCAAAAGCACACTCTTACTGTCACTGTCTTTGCCACACTACATCTGCACTTGACTTTATACTATTTCTTGTATGGCTGATTCATATCTTTCCTCCATAAAATGACAAGCAGTCACCTCTTAGTGGACGTCTCTTACCTCACACGCATATTAGCCCTCCATAGTTTTTAAAGAAGCTTTAGGGATCATAATGCATTATTTAGGACTCAATGAATAAATGCCTTCCCTAATATGACTTTGGAAATAAGACTGTAATCAGCACATTTTATAAAAATGAATTCCAATGCAATCAGCCTTTTCCTGAACTACAAATGCTTTATGGTAATTTGAATTGCATTCCAACATGAAAAGGAGAAATCACCTCTCCCAGTGTAAAAGTTTAGTGAGATTATGTCTACATTTTTCTGAACAACAGCAATGCCTTAATTCTGTAGTGCTATCTTGTAATCCTTTGTCACTTTCCACAAAATAAGAGAATGTACTAAAGAACAATAACAACAAAAAATTTGCTGGAATTTGAGCGATACTGAGTTGGGTAGGACTACTTTCCAGTAGGTACAATGCTTATTTGGTAAGACGAGGTGAGTGGATGTGGTGATTTTAAAACATGTCTACAAACTCTTTGAAAGTTCTGCCACGAAATTCACACCCCTTAATTATGTCCAGGCCTTAGTAACTGGTTTCTAGTGAATGGAATATAGCGGGATTGCTGTGTGACTTCTGTATCTGGGGCTGAAAATGTGATACAGCTTCCGTATGACTTTCTCTCTAGGGAAGCTCACCCTGAGAACCCAGCCAACGTGTTGTAAAGAATGAAGAAGCCCAGGCCACACAGGCAGTCCTCCTAGAGATGTTCCAACAGAGACTGCCCCGGCTAACGTGCCAGACAAAAGCCCACTTCAACTGCCAAACATGTCCATGTAAAAGCCTTTACATGATTCTTATTCCCAGCTTCATGTCATCCCAGCTGATGCCAAGTGGAAGATCAACTTACTGATAATAATGATGGAAAATGAACTACTTAAAGGGAGAAAAAAGCCACCTGCCTTCCAGATCTCTGAAAATCAAAAAGACAACTGCTCCTAAGGGAAGCAGAGGAATCACATACAATGTATATATCCAAAATGTAATTTGCAGTGAAATTAATTAAGGCACATTAAAGAATAAATGAACCTGTAAACATGGATCGACTTCTTTTAACTTTTGCACGACATCCCGTCTTGCTTGTTCTTCCATATCCCGTTTACACCGTTCCAATTCACTCTTTTCTACCATATTCTTTGCCATATGACCTTTGAGGTTGACTAACTCTTCTCTCAGCTCCTGGTTTTCACTCCGTAGTCTTTCACATCGCTTTTGTATTGTTCCCATAGACACAGACTTCTGCTCAAGACGATGGATGTTTTCAGCCTGCTGCAGATGCGGTTCTGAAGATGCGGACTCAGGCTGTGCTGGGAGGCCATCGAGCTGCAGGAAGGAGATCATGCAGTTTGGTTATGAGGGAAGCCGAAGGAGAAGAGTCTACCCAAAGCCAGCATCAACTTTGGAAGTAAATTCAGTGGTCATGAAATGTCATCTGTGCTGTTAGTAAGGGTCTTAGAATGTGGAGCCCTGAATGACTCAGAATCAACAGCAAGGATGAAACCACCAGGAATCCCAAAAGCACACTCTTACTGTCACTGTCTTTGCCACACTACATCTGCACTTGACTTTATACTATTTCTTGTATGGCTGATTCATATCTTTCCTCCATAAAATGACAAGCAGTCACCTCTTAGTGGACGTCTCTTACCTCACACGCATCTTAGCCCTCCATAGATTTTAAAGAAGCTTTAGGGATCATAATGCATTATTTAGGACTCAATGAATAAATGCCTTCCCTAATATGACTTTGGAAATAAGACTGTAATCAGCACATTTTATAAAAATGAATTCCAATGCCATCAGCCTTTTCCTGAACTACAAATGCTTTATGGTAATTTGAATTGCATTCTAACATGAAAAGGAGAAATCACCTCTCCCAGTGTAAACGTTTAGTGAGATAATGTCTCCACTTTTCTGAACAACAGAAATGCCTTAATTCTGTAGTGCTATCTTGTAATCCTTTGTCACTTTCCACAAAATAAGAGAATGTACTAAAGAACAATAACAACAAAAAAATTGCTGGAATTTGAGCGATACTGAGTTGGGTAGGACTACTTTCCAGTAGGTACAATGCTTATTTGGTAAGACGAGGTGAGTGGATGTGGTGATTTTAAAACATGTCTACAAACTCTTTGAAAGTTCTGCCACGAAATTCACACCCCTTAATTATGTCCAGGCCTTAGTATCTGGTTTCTAGTGAATGGAATATAGCGGAACTGCTGTGTGACTTCTGTGTCTGGCGCTGAAAATGTGATACAGCTTCTGTATGACTTTCTCTCTAGGGAAGCTCACCCTGAGAACCCAGCCAACGTGTTGTGAAAATGAAGAAGCCCAGGCCACACAGTCAGTCCTCCTAGAGATGTTCCAACAGAGACTGCCCCGGCTAACGTGCCAGACAAAAGCCCACTTCAACTGCCAAACATGTCCATGTAAAAGTCTTTACATGATTGTCATTCCCAGCTTCATGTCATCTCAGCTGATGACAAGTGGAAATGAAATGAGCTGGCCTCACTGAGCTATGCCCAACATGCATATTTGTGAGCAAAACAAATGCTGTTTTGAGCTACTCGCTTCTGACTTGGTTTTTTGAGCAGCACTAAGTAACTGGCACAGATACTGATATTGAAGGTGGTGTGTGTCCATAAGGAAAGGAAAACTAAAACATGTAGGAGTGTTTTTTTTAACAGGAAGCAGTTGGGACCTGAGAGGATATAGAGAAGCATGAGAATGAAAACCAGATGTGCCTCCATGAGATGCTTAATGGAGGCCTGGTTGTCCCTGAAGTTCTGACAGCATGGGCTTCTCGGCAAGTGCGGAAAATGACACTAAAACCTGGATGAAAGGGGACTCTTACTATGAAGTAACTGAAAGTAAAATCCATGAGAAACATAAGCTAAAGAATGACTATGAACTATAAAGAAACCAGGGCTTATTGGATTCAAATATCTGTTTCCCATTTATAGTCTCTCTCACATGTCCAATTGTCAAATCATGCTAACATACAGAAATGGCTTCTGGGCAAAGATCTAATCCAGAGTGCTTCCAGGAAGACATGGTCTGAGGATGAAGATAAGACTGTAAAATTCTTCGTCAAGACCTCAAAAACCATCTTGGCAAGGCGCTGCCTCCAATTCCTTTAAGGAATTGAGAGTATAAGACTTTGAAAGGCATGGGCCTACAACAACTACAGGAAGCCCAAGGTGAAGAGCTCATGTCAAAATGATTTGTGATGGTGAGTTTTCTAAATGCATGAACTCCAATAAAACTCACATGCAACTCAAAGTTTTTCAGAGAATCACAGTAGCAAAAAACCAGCTTGCTACCTTCAACTAATGAAAACCAAGACAGTACAAAGCAAGGGGAGGCCTGTGGATCTTATACATTCTGAGGTGAGGAATCATGCTAAGGTGTGCACCCACAGGTCATTTCTTTATGAAAAGGACAGGACAAAGAGGTCAGAGGTCAGAGCAAAGGGCCATGGGGAAGACCTCCCATCCTTAGACTAAGTCCTAATCAAAGAATACGTCAGGGCAGCACACATCAGGCTGTATTTCAGAATAACTGTGGACTAGTAAGTGCCCCATTTTCCATTTCTGAATGGGAAACTTGAGCAACTTTACAGAATGTTGGTTGGGTGTGTGGACGGATAATAACTCACCTCTTTGGTTCTCATTCCTTCATATTGAAAGGAATGGTCCTCAATAGGCTTACTGCAGAAACCACAACCCAGGCACCTCATCCCCATTTGCACCTGAGTAAGCTAGTCAAATCTTGGACTTGAGCCTGAGCCTGACGCCAGAATCATTGCGACTTGTGGGGCTATTGTGTAGGGATGAGTGTATTTTCCCTGTGGGAGGAGGATATAAAATAATGGCTGGTCCGGCCAACCAGCTCAGTTGGTTAGCGCTTGCTCAAGAGGGCGACCTCTGAGCAACAGGTTTGCTGGTTCGATTCCCAGCCCGAGCTGAGCTGCCACGAAGCTGCCAACAGGTTGCAGTATGGCTCAGCTAAAAAAATAAAATAAAATAATGGCCATTGGGTAGACTAAGATGGTTTTCAAATGTGTCCATGAGTTTTGAAATATTCCACATAAACAGTAGAATACTGTTCAGAGAGTTGGTCCTAATGAACAGGGTATGTTGAAAGAGAGTCCGTGTGAATTCCAAGGCTGGTCCAAAAAAGGCAACACAGCTCCCGCTGGCCTTGTCCCTGAGCCCAGCCCCCATGTTGGGAGGAGGCTCGGGCCACAATGTGAGCCTGGGTGTTCCAGTGTACGTGTTCAGGCTGTGGGCTCCAGCTAAAGTTCTGACCAACGGTCGGCATCAACAACCAGACATGTTGGTGAACAAACTTTCAAATGATTCTAGCCACCAGCCATCGAGCTGCCCCAGTTGAAGCTGAGGGGCACATAGACAGAGGATCCTGGCCACACTTTTCCTAAGTATGGATTTGTGAACGAAATAAATGTTGTTTATTTCAGCCACTAAGCATTGAGGAGTTTGTTAAGGAGAAATAGCTAGATCTATGCTTTCTGGATTAGTAAAAGAGATACCAAGAGACCTAACTCATACAGTGGAAATTAAACATATCTTGTTTACTGCACTTTGCTTTATTGTGTTTTGCAAATGTAATTATTATTATTATTATTATTATTATATTTGTACAAATTGAAAGCTTGTGACAAGCATGCATTCAACAAATGTATTGACAACATTTTTCCAACAGGCTTGGATGATGTTTCGCATTTTTTAGCAAACAAAGTATATTTTAATTAAGGTATATACATTGGTGTTTTTTTTTTTTTAGACATAATACTATCTCACACTTAATAGACTGTAGAATAGTGTAAACATAACTTTTATATGCACTGTGAAACAAAACATTCTTGTGATTTGCTTTACTGGGGTACTAGCTTTATTGGGGCAGTTTGGAACCAACCCTCAAGGACAATGGCAGCAAATGAGGAGCATGAGGCCCAGAATGTAGCCCCAGTGCTTCATAAAACTTTGACCAGTTCCACTAGCCAGCAGTACTCTTTTCTGCTTGTAATAATTTATACATTGCTTCATCTCTGTACTACTCAGTGGGCAATGACCACGGACTGTAATGCAGAAATCAACCCCTGACTGAGCATACAATGCACATGACCATGAGAGGCAGAGTAAAGCCACTGACATGGAATGAATGGACTCTAGAGCTAAATCCAACTTCCTGACTCACTGCATTCCCAGCAAGTGTTTATGCTGGGCTGCCTTAGTGAGTCCTCTGATGAGCAGATGAGGCGATGTGCTGTGGAGGATCAGAAAAGTCTTCCCTGGAGCTGTACAGTTAGGGACGTGCTCTCAATCTGCACATCCAAGTGTGGCTGAGGAGGGAAGGGAGGCTGGTTTCCTTTCTGTTTTTTACAGTGCAGGGGAAACTGAGCATTTCATTGAACAATTTTTTATTAGGTTAAGTACTTTCAATTTGATATGTAGTTGTTGAAAATACAGTTATCATAAAAACTTAATTATGTCAATGTCTCCAAGAAGAAAGTATTGGAGTGACATAAATTATTTAATTTTATCCTAACAATTGTTCAGCAAAATATTTTCGATTTATACAAGGATAGGTGCCAGCATATCAAATACCATTTCCCCTTAGACAAATTTGTACTTAGACAAGATGAGCTCTCATGAAAAATTAAAACAATGTAAAATTCAGGGCGAGAGTGTTCTGCACAGACTAGCTGACAAGTGCTAAGGAGAATGAGCTCAGTGAGAGTTCGAACAGTCAGGGAAAGGTTCACAGGGAGGAGGCTTAGGAGCTGGGCATCCAGGGGCAGGGAAATAAAAACATAGGCTCCCACCATAACTTGTCAACTAATGTTCACAGAAGATTAATGGCCCAAAAGTGGAAACAACAAAAGTTTCACCATCTGATGGATGGATAAGTATTTTACCCACAAAGTGAAGTATTGTTGGGCAATAGCAAAAATAACTAACATATTGATGTGTGGTATCATACAGTTGGGCCCTGAAAATGTCATGTTAGGTGAAAGAAGTGAGTCACAGAGGAACTCATGTCATGTGATTTCATTTACATGAAATATCCAAAATAGGCAAATCTATAGAGACAGCAAGTATATCGGTGGTTGTCAGGGGCTGGGGGAGATGGGAAGCTGGGGTGACAGCTAAGTGATGTGAGGTTTCTTTTGGGGGTGATGGAAATGTTCTGTTGTATAACTGACTGTGGTGATAGTTGCACAGATCTTTGAATGTATTAAGAGATGCTGAACTGTACATTTTAAATGGGCGAATTATATGATATGTGAACTACAGACATAAAGTTTTTTGTTTTCTGTTTAAATTGAATAGTGGATCTAAATCATTTTCTTAAATTCTCTATTAATGGTGTGCATGCTACAATGATCTACATATTTCCACAATTTCACAATGTTTGTAAAATGATTTAAAAAAATGAACAAAATGCCTACTTTGACTGGTTTGTATAATGACCTTTCTGTACTACTTAGTCTAAAAACCATGAACACTATCCTCTGATTTTAAATGGCTGCATCATCATGGTAATGGAGATAACACTACAAAATCTTGTTTAGTAGTAAAAGTCTTTTGACTTCTGAGGAATGCTGCATGTTTGTCAACTTTCCCTCACGTATATATTACAACAACAACAACAAATATATATATATATATATATATATATATATATATATATATATATATATATATATATAACAAATAGCAGATTGAGAGCCACAGTTCAAGGACTAAATGCATTATAAAGATAATAAAATTATAATAAAAATTACAATGAAAATTCAAAAGAAACCGGCCCTTGAAAATCAGGATCCTAAAATACTTTATATTATTTAATCAGCTATAGCTTAACTGTTGAGACGTTTTACTTCATACATACATGGCATCTCATTTGCTCTGATGTCTTCTTTAGATCCTTTGTTTCAGATTCTAAATTTGTGTGATGATGTGATGTACCCTCCAGTGAAGCCTGTTTGTTTTTTCACAGTGTCAGCTAGCTCTTTTTGAAGTTGTTGCACAAACACCTAGGAAGATGTTTCTGTTACTGATTTTATCATCATGTTATATTAAATTATGTTAATAATCTGTAACTCTAACATATTAATATAACATATAACTTGAAAGAGATCACCACATGCATCAATTCCCCTTCTTTTCCTCTCACGGACACACTGCTGTTTACTGAATCCTTGTAAAGACACAGAAGGCATTATCCACAATCACTATTAGGTTACTTGAACAACACAACACATTCAGTCCCGCTCTCATTTTCCCCTGATGAACCTACAAAGCTTTACAATCCACTGACGCCTTAAAGAGAAATGGTTACATTGGTGGGACTAGTGGTAGCAAACTACACAGTGGAAAGTTTCCCTTTTGTTATCACAGGCTTAGATTAACTTCAGAGGTCCTCATGTATGCAGTCCTCTGCACCAGTCCTTCCTACACTCTCCTATATCTTAGAACAAAGGTGAACTCATTGCAATGGCCTTCAGGGCCCCAGGTAACCTGGCCTTGACCTCCCTCCCTGCTACACATGAATCCTGCCACCCCTCATTCATCTGAAAACGGAGATTCACTGCCAAATTCATAAATCACAGGCAATTACAATTCTCTTTGAATTGGACAAACTTATGTCCAAATGATAGCAACTGGGCCTTGGATTGAGAAATAGAAACAAATTATTTGTAAAATTATTCAAAGTAAATTATATATAGCAGTAGGAAGATTAAATCAAGTGTACTTTTGCTAAAATTCATCACATTTGTCCCAAATTATGATTTCATGAAGTTAGCTGCCTTTAAAAGTTCAACGGTCATAAGAATATATTATTTGAGACTGACATATTTCCAAATGTAAATCAAGTTGCCATGAATATCAACAAAATTATACCCATTAAAATGTACAAGAATCTACTGAAGGAAAGGTCCTATCGAGGGATGCATCTACACTTTTGTTCATCTGGGAAATCTACAATTAACCGTCTAGGTTTCACTGAATTGAACCTTAATTTCCAAAACCTCTTTTGAGATCAGAGCATTTCCATTTATCTGCTTCATAATGGTATTACAATGTGATGACAGAAAGATTAAAGTTATGATTTTAGCAGTACAAGGCTAAATTTCTAATATCAATTGTACATATATTAGTAATTTCTACCTTAGAATTTTATAGGCAAAACAATGTCTTTACTCAAAGTGAAGCACCTCACAGGTCTAACTTTTATTTGCTGGGTGCAATGTATGCTTAGCTGTTACAGCAAATAATTTGCAGTCTCTATATTTTTAGTATTCAACAGATTCAACTTTTCCCCATCATTAAATATCTGAACATTGAATTTTCTTTCAGGAAATTTGAAAACTATTCATCTTCCTGGATACTTACTTCTCTTTCTGCTTGATCCTTTCTAGGCTGATACAATCTTGATTTTAAGTGATCACATTCACTGATTAACTTAAGTGTCTTTTCTGGAGTACAATCTTTTGATTCAGTATAAGCTTGAAGTACTTTTATGAAATCCTGAAGCAGGTCTTGGGTCTTAACTACTTTCTTTTCATTACTGTGACTTTTCTGGGGAGCATCATCCAGTTGCTGTCGAAGTAACGCATTTTCCCTTTGTAGGTGAGAACACTTCTCCTTTAGGGATTCCAGCCTTGCAATGTATGTATTCACGTTTCCTTGTGCACTTTGATACATGTGTTCAGTTTCCTCCTCTTGACTTAGGTCTCTGTGAACATGTTCTAAAAGCAAAGTATTGTGTCTCAGAGCATCTCTTATGTGACGGAACTCAGTTTCTAAGCTACTGAATTTGCTTTCAGCTTTAGAAAACTCTTGAGAAAGAATCGCATTCTCATCCTTTAGGGTAGACATATCATTATTCATTTTACCCCATAAGCCAATCCATTCTTCTCTTGCTCTCTGGGAAGCAAGTTGTACATCTCTTTTGGATTTCTGGCTTTGCTCAGTATCATGGAGAACAGTAGCTAGTCTAGAATGGTAGGATTCAACTTCTGTTTCCAGTCTTTCTTTGTTTTGTTTTTCACTCCCCCGTTCAGAAGTTAGCATTTTAATCTCAGCTCTCAGAACATTCAGCTGTTCAGTATATTGAAATATTGTTTTTGTTAGTGTTTCCTCATTCAGTTTTATTGTCTTTTGAAGCTGGTCATTCTTTTCTTTTACAATTGCAATGTCCTCAAAATACTTTTTTTCCACTTCCTGATTCTGATTTTTATCTCTGTCTAGTTGCAGTCTTAGTTTGGCAATTTCATGCAACAGATCATTTTCTTTTTCACGATTCTCAGAAACCTAAGTAAAACAAAGGAGACTTGTAGCTAGCACTGAATGAAATGACATATCACGATATCCTCTGAAATTAAAGAAGAATCGATATGTTCATATAATAAAGAGTTTGCAATAAATGGATATCCCAAACCTCCAATGTTATATGAGCATAAATTCCCCAAAGTTCAACAAGTTAATGTAAGATGCTGAATCCACGAAAACGAAAAAGAGAATTTGTAAATTAGAGATTTTTAAGAGTCTCAGAATTGGAAAGGCAACAAACCCAGAGGGCCCAAAAGGAAAGATTAGGAAATCTCACCACACTTTAAAATAGAGTTTACCATCAGAATATACAGCAACTCCACTGTAAGAGTATTAACTCTGCACATATTTGGACAGATTAAATTCCTAAAATTCTTTTTCTGAGAATATTTCATAGATATTGTGCTTTTCTAATATGTTCATAGTCAGATATGAAAATCACATCTACTAATAACTGACAAATCTAGGCATTGCGCTGAACACTTCTATATACAGCGATGAACTCACTAGCTATCACAGTCTGGAACAGAGAGGTTCAAAAGATCAGCAAGTTCAGGATTTTCCCCAGGACTTCTGACTCTACAATAGTGCTCTTGCACCAAACCACAGCTATTCCCTAGTGTGAATATATGAATTCAAAAGAGGCCTTCTATTTCAAAAAACTCAGGGTAAATAAGTAAATTTTATGGAGCTCTTCTTAGAAATTCATGAGATTATTCACTGCTGCAGTAACTTTTAATCGTCTTCATGATTAAATAGTAGTAATAAAAGCAAAATAGGGAAAAATACACTGACCTATCTGACTAGGAATAAAATACTCATCAGTAAATTCTCACTAAGTATATATCTTGGCATATCATCTTCTTCAAAAGTTTCTTGTACTGAAATAAGACACTTCTTGGAACAAATTGTTACTTTTCTCAAAAGGAGGGGAATGAATCTAGAAACTGGTTTCTGTCCTGGCTATCCTTTTCCTCCTGTGCCTCAGCGGAAGTGAAAACTAACCTCTCTATTAATATAGCAAGGGGATGAAGTCACTGCCAAAAACTGGAACACCTGTTAGGAGCAATAGTTTTGAGATTATAGAAAACTCATAGATTCCTACAAAAATTATTGAAAGCCTCCCCTTTCAGTGAGGCCACTGTGAATGTCACTACTTTACTGTTGGACATACATGGGTTTGAATTAAGAATATCATTTATTGCAGAGGATCAAAAATGTCAAACCACAAAACACAGAGAGACAGAGAGAGAGAGCCACAAACATTTACACACACACACACACACACACACACACACACACACACACGTTTTCAAAATCCTCTACATTTCCCATATGTACAGTGTTGGTTTCCAAAATATATATGCACATAAATACATGGAAACACACATTTGAAAATGAGTAAACAAAATATCTTAGAATTCATTTCCTTGAGATCTATTTCTTTCACCTTTTCTTTGAAAAGTTCGTTAGAAAGAACTGCATCTTTTAATATTCTGTCATTCTGTTTTTGAGAACGAGGCCTCCGAGTGTCATTTTGCTCTAGTATGACCTATAGAATTGAGAAGGAACAACTCAAATTGTAAAAATATAATTAAAATTTAACTCTTAAACTTTTTAAGCTCTGTTTACTTAGTCCCAAATTACTGGACCATAACTAGGAAGTGACAAATATCATGCCTTAGTCTAAATTAGAATTACATGAACCCAGCGAACTAATTTTGTCATATTTTGAACTAAACAATTTGTTAGATGTTAAATCCACCAAAAAAATGAATTAGCAGATGATTGCTAATGTTACAAGGGCTTCATCCCTTAAAATATTTCACCTCACCATATCTTAAATAGTGACCTCTACAGTGCATTTAAGACATTTTTTAAAGATTAATAACTGGAAAGGAGCAAACTTTAAATTACTAGAAGTCAAAATAATTTACATGAATCAGAAAGAGAAGGAAATTCTTAAACTGTAATTCAAATTATATACCATATGCTATGCATTGATAGAGTTATCTGTTGTACCCAATTCTAATAGATTCTAATATCCACCGATGTGAGTGCATAACAAAATCAGTACTATTAACTGATTTCCTACACCACAATGGAAGAAAGTAGAAAGTGAGTGTTTGTATCCTAACAACAGGAAGTGCCACCCTAGAACGTGTGATTCTCTTAATAGGCAGTTGAGTTGATTTCCGGACCCCATTCTCTCTCTGACTGGAGACCGAGTCAATTACATAGAGGTCACAAGGCAGAATCCATCTTTAATCTTGGCCTTACTGACTAGCCATACGAAACACCAAATTTTGAACCATTGAGAATTATGATTCCTTTCACGCGAGGCTGACTCAGTGGTCATCATTTGTACATTGTTCATAATTTCAACTGTTTAATCATGAGATTCCATAGTTTGTGGTACCTTCTTTATTATGGAAGGAAGTTATAAAAATGAAAGAAGTGGGGCCGGCCGAGCGGCTCAGTTGGTTAAGAGCTCGCTCAAGAATGCAAGCTGAGCTCTGAGCAACGGTGGTTTGATGCCAGCCCGAGCTGAGTTGCCGTTGAGCTGCCAACAGGTGGCAGGATGGCTCAGCTAAAAAAAAAAAATGAAAGAAGCAAACTATATTCAGGACTTTTGTTGTTGTTGTTTTTATGCCTCAATTCCAGGGATAAAGTTGAATTATACATTACTATAGATTCCAACAATATTTGAAGTTTGTACCAGTTGAAATATGATACAAATAATATTGAGTTATGAACTATTGACTCTAAAAGGCTAGCTTCAGAGGAAATTTCAACCTGACTAGGTTACATTATTGAAGCATAGAACACAACACTATACTAGAAATTGAAAAGTAAATTTTTACATACATGTGAGTGGTTATTTTCACTTCCATCAAGCCTCACTTGATCAACTGTTGATGTCTTTCCAACACGTAGTTCTGCAGAGAAATCATTTCATTAATTAAAATGAACCACGCAGGCTAGTTAGACAAAAACTATATTATTATAAAAATAGAGAATAACAAGTTATTGTTGGAGAGTTTAAATTAAGCTTAACCTTTCACTGAATATTTACTTAACAAATACTCTGATTATCAAAAACTTCAACAAACCATTTGGGAAATAACAGATGTCACAAAGTTCAAGGCATACAAACATGTCAAAAATCCAATTTCAAATCCATTCACCCAGTATCAATGAAAAAACTGGTGAAACAAAACAAATTTACAAATACAGGACAGACATATAGAGTCGCAATACACTCTGATCTCTACTTCATAAGAATATCTTTTGAATAACCCCTGGATTCAACTGCAACATCATACATGGTTTCCAGAATTGCTGTTCCTTTTTATGCCTTTATCCTCATACCTAAAACGTTTTCCTTTACTATTCTGAGAAATTTCTTTTCATCTTTGAGGACTCAGCATTGGACTTTATGGAAAAACAGAGGTAAGAGGGGACAGACTATGTGGACGCAGCTGAGAAGGAAGTGCTAGGCAGCACATCCTCAACGATTCCCATTCCTGCGGGAAAAGTCAACTCTGAAGCCATAGCAAATCTAGGAAATATTTTAATATTTGGTTTCAGAAGGTGCTTTTTCAGTTACACAGAACAGAGGCATAACTCTATAATAGAGGAAAAGAGGAATGGTGGGGACATTTTACTGTACTTCTCTGACAAGTTTTGGTACTGGAAGCTCACTTTCTATTCTTCTCACTTTTGAAAAATTCTGCTCCTTCTTTTCTAAAGAATTAGTTTACCACCTTCCACTCTATATCTGCGTCATTTCCCCTCATTAACTCCCTATAATTTCTCTCTTGTTCGTTCTTCATTCCCTCTTTTATTATTTTCCTTTTCTTTATTTTCTTCCTCTCCTTAGGTCTCAGAGTTTCTTCAAATGAAAGAAATCATTGAGCTCCTGTGCTCACACCCAACTGAATCTGTTGCTGACATCTGATTAGATGTACAACTTAAATATACAACTCTCAATTTTCCTTTTTCCTCACTAGGCATTTAATAGGCAATTTCCTTTGGCTATTAGACTATATGATATTCATGATTTAAATAAACATTCGGTCGAACCATTTTTACACAAACCAGTTCTTACCTTCTACTTCTCCAGTAAGTATATTTTCTCCTCTCTGATCTGTAGCACCAGTGAAATGATCACCATACTTCCATGGACATCTTCCAGAGAAACGCTGCTAAAATTTTTAACAATAATGAGTTATAGAAAGATTTCTAGCCCCTTCTAAGAAACGCTCCAAGTTTCCCACTTTAGAAGCCATCAGGCTGAACAATCAGACCAGCATGCATTAAAACCCAAGCCATGGAAGCAGAAGGCCGCTACATGCTGTGTAGTGCAGGCCTCTCATGTGGCTCCTGTCTGACTCTCATGGAGCCTGGAAGCTGAGTGCTTTTGCGACACAGTACTGCTGTCTGTGCACATCTCCTCAGGAACGGACTCCAACCACCTCCATCTCCTCTGCACCCCTCCAAGATCACATGACATTCGGAAAGTAGGTATTAAAGCATGTCCTCTGAGATGTGTACTTGATATGAATTTTAATATTTTTTTCTGACAGAGTTCTTTTGTGTTCAAATGAAATAGTTGACATTATAAGAAACCTTGGTGTATGTCGTCTTGCATGTAAACAAAGCAGATTAGAACCTCCTAAATTTAGGTAAACAAGGGTGGGAAAAAGCTAACTATTATCTGATAAAATTTTAATAGGTAAAACGATTGAATAAAATGATAAAGTAGTAAGAAATCCTTTTTAGAGTTCTTTTTTTTTTTTGAGGGCAGTGTCACTGGCCCTCACATGTGGGACCAAATCTGGGCCGCTTGCTTCCCAAGCCAGCGCTTAACCACCGCGCCACTCGGCCGGCCCTAAGAAATCCTTTTTTAAAAAATTATATTATAATAATAGCCAAAAATATTACATACAGTTATACAACTCTTCAAAAATGTATAGTAACCTTTCGTTGGGGGGAAAAAAAAAGACACTTATTTATTAACCATCTAAAATGGGCCAGGCACTTACGATGCACTTTGTATTTCTCTTCTATATGAAACAACAGATATAAAAATGGTTTGATGATGGGTACCACACTGCCTGCTTCCTGGCCTTCCTAAGACGTTAAAGGAAATGATGAGCAGGTGCGATCCACTGTTGTCCCTGTCCAGCAGGTTTTCCTCCTAGACCTTCACGTGACTGGCTCCTTCTCATACTTCACTTGGCAGCTTTTGTCACACTCAGAAAGATCTTTTCTGACCACCTAAATTCTACCCTCAGTCCCAATACAACTGTAACGCCCCCAGAATTCTCTAACCTAACACTCTCCATTTCCTTTATAGGAACCACATATTGTTTACTTGTTTTTCTGCTCCTACCACTACAGATTAGCCCCTCAACTTCTACATTCAGTGGCAAACTGCCTGGCACTCAGATGGTATCCAACAACAGAAATTTACTTCAGGTCAAAACATTTATGATCTCCATCAAGAAAGCCTCAATTAACAAACTGCTACAGATCTTTGGGTTATAGCCAATCACAGCCTACTGAAACTTAACATCTTCCCAATTGGAATCCCACACATGCCCCTTCTAACTTTCCCATTCTGTTCTTGACACTACTGCCATTGTCTTGTCCTTCAGGTTTACAGAAGATATCCCCGATATTAATAAGTCCCTACATACCACTGGGATCATTGTGCCTTATTTTCCATAGTACACTTTACAGTTCACAAAGTTTTTTTCACATTTGTTAACATTTTTTTCATTACACATACCTGAAAAGCAGGTATGACTACCATCGTTATTGATGAGGTCATTGACATTCAAAGGATGACAACCCAGGATGCTAGCACATTCTTAGACTTCAAATACAGTGTTTATACCATTAGAGAGCATATGCCTATATCAAAAATCATACCCTTCCTATCTCTTTCCAAAGCTAGCACCTCATATCAGCTCATCATTGTTTTGTACTTATATTACTACAATTATGGTTGCCAGAAAGGTACTCAATGCATGCTGTTTTAACTGAACAAGACAGCATGGAAGGACAGAGCAAATGCTTTCACGGACACAATACTGATGTATATGCACATTAAAATGGCACTCAGACAAAGTGCTGTCAGTATCATCCTACGTACTTCTTCACTCTTTTTTTCCCAAGCGAAACTGTATCCAGCTTTATTAAACATACTTTTCATAAACAAACACGGTATTTCAGGCAGGACATGAGCAGACAATTGTTAACAGTATACAACAACTTTCACACTCCCTTCTTCAATGGACTACCAAAATCAGAAAGCCACTCTAAAAACCCAATGAAGTTTTCATTTGATGCTCTGAAAGGTAGAGTTTAGAGTAAGGGCTGACATTTCCCAGTAAGCATTGCTGTCTAACAACTTTTCACAAGCCAACCCTGACTTTCAGGAAGTGAAATGAAAATGGCAGAATTGTCAATCTGCAGTTCCACAATGTAAAAATGGAACTGCTGCTCCTTTGAGAGATGCCATCTCAATGGTGACACTATCAAGTTGGATCAAGGCGTCCCTCCTCCCAGGAAGCAAGAGGAAGTCTCTGAAAACTAGAGGGGAAAGTGTTTTTCCCCACGTTAATCCAGCGTTGGAGACGTTCTGATAGTAATATATGATCTTCCCCAAAATACAACAACGAAGTGTTCTGTGCGCTAACAACACAGCTTAAAAAAAAAGTAAAACAAAATTCTGCAGTTATATAAAACTTGATAAAAAACAGTATTTCAAACTGTACAGTCACCAGAAGTACACAGTTATCAAAAATACACACACTTCACTTGGCATCGCCAGCACCCTCACCTTTCTGTGCCTGGTTTTTGGCCTCCCCATTTCTGCAGGGTTATTCCCATCCTTGCCAGCATCAGCTTTCCCTTTATCCCCTTGGTTACCTTTTCTTTCTTCTTTGCAGGGGCCTTTTTAGGCTTGGGCTCTGGCTTTGGAGAAGCAGGTTTAGCAAATAACCTTGTGGAGCTCTTCTGTGGTTCGTCTCCTTTAGCATCTACTTCAGCCTTTCTCTCCAGCGTGCTGGTGACGGTGGTGGAATGTAGACACCGGCAGCAGGCACACAGCCTTGCACAAGCTTTAGTCTGTCCGGGGGTCGTTCTCGCCTCTTCTTCCCACTGCTCCCCTACATACTTCTTACTATTCACCATGCTCTTCCTTCCAAGGAAAAGTTCCTTGCAGATCTCCTTGACAGTAAAAATACAATAATACTTTCAAATCCCAGGCATTATCTTTTCAAGTTCCCAGTTATAAAAAAAACCCTAAAATCCAACGCTTTCTTTTTGAGTCTCCTTAGGACATTTACACATCCACAAAAACCACGAATCAGTCATTTGGCCATAGGTCAACCTGGAACAATTCTTGAGTTTTTAGGTAAACTTTACTTCAGAACCTGAACTGGTCCCTTATGACGTTGAAGCCTTCCATGTTTTATACTACATTACACTGACTTCATTAAGTGAATCTTGCAAGTTAGCAGAGTTCTACTATGCAGACTTATTATATTCAGGACATAGCTCTTTTACTAATTGTGGGTTAAACCGTAAGAAAATCATTTGTATGGGGAAATGCAGAGGTGAGAAAATAAAGTCAAAGCATACCTCTTCTGTTTTCACTTCACTGAATGCTGATGTTTAAAAAATAATAACAATAACAGTAACAACAACAACAATAATAATAATAAAAACAGTACCTCAGAATCCCCGGGTGGTTCTACATCGTCTTCTTCCCCTAATCCTAATGCTGACATTTTAACTATAAAATGTAGTCACAGAAACATTAATGTGAATATTTATTACTATGCATTTTAAATACACATTCAAGTCTATCTCCACTCATGAATATTTTGATAAAAGTAAGAGCAGACAAGAACCACAGAGGGTTGAAGCATTTGCAAGAAGAAAACGTTGGTACTAGTTGAGATACTTTTCAAGAAAGTTAGCAAAAACAAAAATACTTGATAGAAATGAACATCTATTTGGATCTATACACGTTAGAATTTTTTACCAGCACTGAAGCTACACACAATTCATCGATAGTCACTAAATGATCACTTCTATTATTTTGGTGTGCTCCATCAACGTAAGTCAAATTGTCATTATTTGTTTGTTCTTGTAAAGCACTTTCAATATATCCATACCATTTTCTTTTTTTTCCCATTGCCGGCTTGGATGCTTCTTTCTATAAAAACAAAACAAAACAAATCCCAACTTGAGAAAATAGCATATTTATTTACTTGCTCAGTCACTCACTCAGTCCGTCAGTAAATAGACCACACACATTTACAGTATCCATCAAATCACAGGCACTGATCCAGGAGAAGCAAGAAATATAAATAATGGATTTTGTCCTATATTCTAGTAGTGGAAGAGATACATAAAAACCATAAGAACAGAGAACTATCACTTATACACCTGAAGTGATTACAGTACAGTAAGGGCACAGATGAGTCAACAAGTTATACCTGGGAAGCTCAGGAGATGCTGCAAAGATAGAGCTGCATCTTGAAAGATATACTAAGTGCAGAGGAAAGGTGAGAAGGGTAATCTAGAAAGGGCAACAGGAGCAAAAGCATGAGGTATGAAACAACATAGGAAGGGAGGGTACCAGAGGATTGAGGTAAACCTGGAACACTGAGAATGGGATGGAGAAATAAAAGCACAGGATTAGAACCAGGTGAACGAAGGCTGGTGTCATGCTAGCACATGAATTTTACCCTCAGGTGATGGGGAGCCACTCAGTAAACAGAGGTATTGCATTGTAGGCAATTATTTCAGAACAATGACTCCAGCTGCAATTTAAACAGGAACATAAAGGAAGCTAATCTAGAAAAGAGTACTTCAAAATTAAATGCGAGAAAGTGAAGTTCGGTAACGAGATCTATACAGTAAATCATAAGCAGGTAGAAAATATGAAACTTGGTGAGTGACTGGATGTGGTGATTCCAGGGAGAGTTTGGGGTCCAGGATTTTTTATGCTTCAGTATTTCAGTGGTGCTATTAGCTAGGATGGAGAAACAGATGACAGAATAGATTAGAAAGAGTCACGGGGGGGGGGGGCGGGAAACGGTGTGTGGGGGGCTGCAATGTCTTTCTTCGGTTTGGGACATATCAAATTTGAGTCACCCAGGGAGCTTGGAAGGAAACTCTGGATAAATATATTTGGTGTAGAAATAGATGACTTTACTCAGGAAAAGCGTATGATGTTTAGAAGACAGAAATTTGTAAAATATGCTAAACTGCTATCATTCAATAATGCAAGGCCTACACAGAACTTGTGAAACTTTAAAAATAAAACAAGAGCAGAGGTATAAAGACACGGATTCAATGTTTCAATTACATATTTCAAAATATGTTTGAACAATATAAAGTACCCTTTAGATATATGCAAATATTGACTTCTGGTATATTATTGTAATTAGCATTTTAAGTTTAATGAGAACACTTCACTGTCAAACACCAATTCACAATGTTACAATAAGACAACTATTTAAAATTAATTTCAGCAGACAAGTTTTAAATTGTAAAAGGATAATGCTTGTGTGATTGTAGAACCATGAGGCATTTTGAAGTTCTGCTGTATGTAGGAAAGAAATACAAATCCCTATTTTAAAATTCGGGTGGTTTTCTTATTGTCCTGTGATTAACACAATAAAGGTCTAGTTTCCTGTCTACTCCATATACCATGGTAGTTGAACAGTGCAGGAAAAATCTTTCAGGAAGACACTAATTATGCTAGGATTATCAAAGATAAAAGATGTGAAAGTCTTCAGATACATCTACTATTATCATGTAGGGCCGAATGAAGAAAGGGACTAAAAATCAAGTCACCAGGATGTCTGAGTTTCAGATACGAAACAATTTTCAACTTAGTTCTAACAACGATGGATACCAAAGTTAATAAATTTTCTTAAGAATAATATAAAACGAACACATTTCTGAAGAAGTTTTGAAAAGTGAAAAACCCAGGGCCGGCCGAGTGGCTCAGTTGGTTAAGAGTTAGCTTAAGAGCGCGAGCTCTGAGCAACAGGGCCGCCAGTTCGATTCCCACAGGGGCCAGTGAGCTGTGCCCGAGCTGAGCTGCCACTGAGCTGCCAAAGGTGGCTGGATGGCTCGGCTGGTGAGAGCACGTGCTCTTGACAACAAGACTGCCCGTTCAATGGTGGGCTACACTCTCCCGCAACTAAGACTGAACTCGGCATCTTGAGCTGAGCTGCCGCCTGGATGGCTCAGTGCATAGAACGTGTGCTCTTAACAACAAGACTGCTGGTTTGACTCCCACATGGGATGGTGGCTACGCCCACCCACAACTTAGACTGCAACACAGCACCTTGAGCTTAGAGACCACAAGCTGCCGACAGGCAACCAGATAGAGACTGCTGCCTGCCACAACTAAGACTGAAGAACAACAACTTGCCTGGTCCCCTCCCCAATTCCCCAACACTGTTACCCTCTCCCAATCCCCCAATTAAAAGAAAAAAAGTAAAAATCTCATCTTTCAGAGATAATGCTGTATACTCTGTTGGTAATGTGTTCTTCCTTACGACTTTACAATCACAAATATTTTATAACTTGTGATTCCATTCTTTGATGGGTGCATATGTGTCCACTAGTTGCAGATATGATAGGAAAAGATCACTCAGAATCTCTAGTTCCCTGAAGCTAGGTGAGCTGCCCATTGTCTCACAGCTAGGAAATGGTACAGAGTGGGCTCACCCAGGCCACCTGTCTCCCAAGCCCCTGAGACCACCTTCTGCCCAGCCCTTCCTCTCCCCACCCAGCTCCCATGTCATGCCTTCCTCTGCTTTGTTCCTTCCTTCTGTCCCCGCTTCCTGCACAGGGCCTCAAGGGAAGCACCGTGCTAGCTAGGCACACAGAGAACAGAGAGAGGGGGCCTGTTGGAGTCTGTGTGCACGTGCAGCCCTGTTCAGTCTCATCCTGCCCTGGAGGTCGCTGCAGACTACAGCTGAGAGAGGTTCCCTGCATCATTGTTAATAGTGGCAAAACAACTGGCTGTCTGATCATAGGGGACCAAATAAATAACTCGTGTGCCTTCTGTACAGTGGAAATCTCTGCTGCCACTGCAAAGAATAAAGTAGGCCCTTCAAGAGCAATATCTAGACATAGTGTTACATGGGGAAAGCAAGAGCAGCAGACATGTATTAAATGAGCACAAGTGATTCTTTTCAAGTGTGTACCATAATCTTAATGTCATTGATTGATTATTGTTATGAAAGTATTCGGTTTTTCGTGAGGTCAACGTACACAAAACATAAAATTGACCATTTTAAAGTCAAAAATTCAGTAGCATTTTGTACTTTCACAATGTTGTACAACCTCACCTCTAGTTGCAAAACATTTCTCATCATCACAAAAGAAAACCCCATTCCAATTAAACAGTCACTCCCCACTTTACGTACCACGAGATCCAGACTACTACTAATGTGCTTCCTGTTGATATGAGTTAACTTACTCTGCATATGTCTTATAAAAGGAATCATATAAAAAATTTTAAAAAGAATTCTACCAATAAAAGTAGTTTTCATTTTAATAGATATGTATAATCAGAGGTGGGGGGCAGTGGATGGGGCAGGGGAGAGTCATTTTGTAAGGGATTAAAATGAAAACTATTGCATTTTTTGTACATCAGTAAATAACAAAAATAAATAAATAAATAAAACCAGTAATTCTTTTCTTTTTTTCTTTTAGAGTATTGCAGCTTTAAGCAATTTTCTCATTCTATGAATAGAGATGAAGAACATCATTTACATAATCAGAAATTTCAATTTATGAAACCCTAAATAAAATCCTTATTTATATCTGCTGTCTTTATCTTCAAAATAACCTAAAAGTCCTACCAAATTTATACAAATCAGTAAGATAAGTTAATTAACCAAGTTTACTGTGTGCCAAACAGTGAGGTAATTTAGAAACCACAAGATAAAGAATGGCCAAAAATTCATAATACATCTGATAAGGCCTAAAATAGATTTCACTTTGAATTATAAATGAATAGATGTTTTGCTTGACTAACTGCAAGATGTCACTGTATTAAGCTTAAAAGTTAGGATTAGAAAAAAAAACTTTAATAAAACAGTCAATAACCAAAGAACAAGTGAGAATTTAACTTCCCTTCAGTTTTTCATAAAATCAGCTATAAATGGTTCAGCTTAGTGTGAGTATGTTTTCCCCTTCATTTGCCTGAGCTGAGCAGCTGCTGACCTGCCAACTGGTGGCCAGATGGCTCAGCTGGTGAGAGCACGTGCTCCTGACAACAAGGTTGCCAGCTCGAATACCGTATGGGATGGTGGGCTATGCCCGTTCACAACTAACATGGAACACAGTACCCTGAGCTGAGACACCCTGAGCTGCCGATGGGTGGTTGGATGTTTCAGTCAATAGAGCATGTGCTTTGAGCAACAAGGTTCCCAGTTCTACTCCCACATGGGATGGTGGGCTTTGCCCATCCCCTGCTCCTGCAACTAACATTCAACACAGCACCTTGAGCTGGGTGGACACGAGCTGCTGATGGGTGGCAAGATGATGACTGGACATAGGACTGTCCTAGCTGTGCCCTCCACAATTGAGATCGAAGGACAACAACTTGTCTGTTACCCTTCCCCAATTCCCAAATTAAAAAGAAGAAGAAGAAGGAGAGGGAGGAGGAGGAGGAGGAGGAGGAGGAGGAGGAGGAGGAGGAGGAGAAGAAGAAGAAGAAGAAGAAGAAGAAGAAGAAGAAGAAGAAGAAGAAGAAGAAGAAGAAAGAGAAGGAGAAAATGAAAAAAGGAATGAAAGAATAATTGAATGAATGAATAATAAAATGGCAATAACTACATACCTTAAATAATTACTTTAATGGATTCAATGCTCCAATCAAGACATAAGGAGGCTGAATGGGTAAGAAAACAAGACCCACATATATGACATCAAACTAAAAAGTTTTGGCACACTAAAGGAAACCATCAACAAAATGAAAACACAACCAAATGAATGGGAGAAGATATTTGCCAATGATACATCTGATAAATGGTTGATATCCAAAATACATAAGGAACAATGAATGAAAAAATGGGATGTGAACCTGCATAGGCTTTTCTCCAAAGAGGTCATACAGGTGGCCAAAAGACATAGGAAAAGATAGTCAATGACACTCATTGTCAGAGCAATGCAAATTAAAAGCACAATGAGCTACCATCTCACATTGTCAGAATGAGTATCATCACTGAGTCAACAAACAACAAGTGTTGGGAAAGAGGTGAAGAAAAGGGAACCCTCGTGTGCTGTTGATGAGACTGCAAACTGATGCAGCTGAAATGGAAAACAATATAGACATTCTTCAAAAAATGGAAAAAAAGAATTGCCACTTGACCCAGCAAACCCACTCCCAGGTATTTATCTACAGAAATCCTAACATTAATTCGAAAAGGTAAGTAAGTTGGTAGGTTTGTTGCAGCATTATTTGCAATAATCAAGATAAGGAAGTAATCTAAGTGTCCACTGAGAAATAACTGGATAAGGAAGAGTGGTACATATACAAGGTCTGACAATTAAGCTTGCGGACTTGCCACCATATGTTTACATTGGAAACACTGTACAAACACAGCTCAGTCAGGTTTCATAACCTTGGTACACCAGTGTCTCACAGCTGTGTTTCTGTCGATATGTGGAGGTAACTTGCTGAGTGGCATGCATCATCGATGTTGCGTGTTTTTGTTGCTGTCTCAAGAATGTCAGAGCTTGAGTTAGAGCGATGAACAAACATTAAGTTTCCTGTTAAACTTGGCAAGAGAGGAAGTGAAATCAGGAACATACTGTCCAAGTTGATGGGGATAGTGCCATGAAGAAAAGAGCAGAGTTGGGCCAGCCGTGTGGCACATTGCTTGAGAGCTGGCTTGGGACGACAGTGGCCCCGGTTCAGATCCCACATGAGGGCCAGTGACACTGCCTTCTATAGCTGACTACAGCTCCACCTGGAGATGGGTTGCACGAGCCCCAGCAATGGTGTAGGCTGCAGCCCCTGCTGCAGTGGGCTGCCATAAGCTACAGTGAGTGGCTGCCAGGCAGTGTTAGCAGCCAGCAGCCAGTGTGAGCGGCCAGTAGCCATGGTGAGCGACCATCCAGAGGCAGGCGACCGATCTTCCTCATCTGGGAAGAGCACAATGATGATACCAACAAGGGCCAGTGAAACAATGTCCTCCACAACTAGACTGAAGAACAAAGAAACAGCAACTTTTCTGTGCCCTTCCCCAATTCCCCAACGCTGTTCCCCTCCCCCAATTACCCAATAAAATCTTTAAAAAAAAAAAAAGAGCAGAGTAGAAATTGATTAAACATTTTTGTGTGGGGAGAGAATGAGTTACTGATGAAGATAGGTCATGGTGGCCAGTGTTGAGCAGAACTGACGAAAACATTGCAAAGTTCGTCAAATTGTGTGTTAAAATAGTCGACTGATTGTGAATATTTACTTCTCTATCGAAGTAAGCATCAATAGAGAAACAGTCAAGAATCTGAACTGAAAATCTTGTCATGAGAAAGGTGTGTGCAAAAATAGTCCAAAAGAGGGCCGGCGAGTGCCACGGTGGTTAAGCGCTGGCTTGGGAAGCCAGTGGTCCCAGTTTGGGTCCCACATATGAGGGCCAGTGACACTGCCCTCAAAAGAAAAAAAAGAAAAAAAATATTCCCAAAGAAGGTCACTGATGAACAAAAGCAAAGGAGAGTCGAAGTTTGCCAAGACCTTTTGGTGAGGCAAGACGATGCTTTTGGCTATGTTATCGCTAGTGATGCAACAGGGCTGTACCTATACGACCCTGAAACAAAGCAACAAAGTGCACAACGGAAGTCAGCCAATTCTCCACGACCAAAAAACTTCCGTCAGTTCAAATCAAGCATCCAAACGATGTTGCTATCCTTTTTTGATATCAGAGAAATTATTCATGATGAATTTGTACCAAGTGGACAAACAATTAACCATGTTTACTATTTGGAAGTGCTGACAAGGCTACATAAAAAGTTAACACAAAAACGACCTGACCTTTTCTCCAACAACTCATGGCTTGCATCACGACAATGCACCAGCTCACACGGCGCTGTCTGTGAGGGAGTTTTTAGGTGGTAAACAAATAATTGTATTGGAACACCCTCCCTACTCACATGAATTGGCTCCCAGTGACTTCTTTCTTTTCCCAAAGATAAAGGAAATATTGAAAGGAAGACCTTTTGACAACATTCAGGACACTGAGAGTAATACGTCGACAGCTCTACTGCCATTCCAGAAAAAGAGTCCCAAAACTGCTTTGAAAGGTGGTCTAGGTTCTGGTGTCAGTGCATATCTTCCCAAGAGGAATACTTTGAAGGTGGCTATGATGATATTCAGCAATGAGGTATGTAGCACTTTTTCTAGGATGAGTTCACAAACTTAAATATCAGGCCTTGTATACACTAAAATGTTATTTGGCCATAAATGGAATCTTACCATTGGCAACAACATAGTTGGACACAGATCGTATTATTCTAAGTGAAATAAGTCAGCTAGAGAAAGACAAATATCGTATGATTCCATTGTTTGTGGAATCTAAAAAACAATACATGTAAAAAGGAAAGAGAAACAAATTCATAGATACAGAGAACAAACTGATCTAGGCCAGGGTCGAGGGGTACTGGGGCTGGGTGAAAGAAGTAAAAGGGTTCAGAAGTACAAGTCGGCAGTTCCAAAACCGTCATGAGGATGCAAAGTGCTGCACAATTAATATAGTCAACAACATTATAATAAATATGCATGGTGTCAGTGGGTGCTAGACTTATTGGGGGATCACTTTGTAAGTTATATAAAGGACTGACCACTATGGTGTACACCTGAAACTAACATAATACTGAATGTCAACTGTAACTGAAGTAAAATTTTTAATTTGGAAACAATAAAACATTTCTGAAATTTAGCATTTTACCATATGATTATTAAGTGTCTCTGCTTCTAGAATGATTATTTTAGGCAGAACATGTACTCTTCAATTAGCTGAAGATATATATGTTATTTATATATATATAAACTAAAATATATATATATATATATATATATTTTTTTTATATATATATTTAGAGGGTAGTGTCACTGGCCCTTATATGTGGGATCCGAACCAGGGCTGCTGGCGTCCCAAGTCAGCTCTTAACCACCGTGCCACTTGGCTGGCCCTTAAATATATTCTTAATGCAATGATTTAGAAGACAATGGAATCCCTTTATAATACAAGTATTGAGAAAGACAACTTAAATTCCAATTTCCACAAATCTACTATTATTTTAGTCTAAATGAGGAGCCCAGTACACTTGCAACTAATATAAAATGATATTAAAAGTCAACTGAATGTAACTGAAGAAAAAGGTACAAATAAAGACAGAGAAAACACTTTCTCCTAACAACTATATGATACCAAAATACAAAGTGTGTAAAAAATATCTACCTATTATATGCTGTATAGCTTTAAAACTGAAAGGCACCAGGAAGATTTTATGATTATTTCAATAACTAACTGGGTCGGTTAAAGATTACATTTTGGCAAGTGTATAAAAGTCATGTTGGTGTAATTTAAAAAGTCACATTAAGTGTCTTTACCCTTGATCAGATTTCATATCTCTTCTAAACTGGGAAACCTCCCAATATAATTGTTCTATCATTGTATGTTATCCAGCCCATTCTGTTTTTCAGCCCCCATCTTCAGTACGTACTAAAGTTAAAGAAAAATCAAATGAAAGAAAAACAAACTCAACTCATATTTTATAAAATGTTTCACTCCACTCAATTTTCTGTTGCAAACATAAAACAATGATAGGTAGAACACTACTAAATTGTGGGAGTAAGTACTACACAAAGCTAAATGCAGAGCAGGTAAATTAATTTCACAAACGTGCACTTTACCTTGGCATCAGCTTTGAAGTCTTCGAAGTCCTCTAATGTAGACCATGAACCATCAATGCCAGGTTTGCAGGAAAGACTTTAGGGTACAGATATAAAACAAAAATAAGTGAGCTCATTCCTTAACAAGAGCAGCAGCAAAAAAAAATGAGGTGTTCAGCTATCTGCATATAAAATGAAGTGTCTTGATATAATTAAAATTTGGACTGTTTTATAGAAGTTTTCCATTATCTATTTCTGCCTCCACCTCTGCCAACCAATGAAATATTCAATGAAGATACTCTCTAAGTTACCATAACAAATAGCTACCGCCAATATACTGGCAATGCCGAGATTACTTTGTTTTCACCACAAGTCCTGAAGGCTGAACTGAAAATCCAATTAATGGCTGGCGTAACTTTTGTAACCTGAACAGGGACAATCTCATGACCTAAAAATATCATGGTAGAAAGATACACTGGCCCTTCTCCATTGTCTGCCCCTGCTTCAAAGACTAATCTGTGTCAGACAAAAATGACAGCCTTGGATCTATAGTATGGAAAGCACTTACTAAGGTGGCCCCATTCTTTCCTTTTACCCTAAAACAGAACATTGGGTTCCCTCAAATGTTTGAAATGTTTTCAAGTTACATGCACAAAAGTCAAAGAACAAACGTGCATGTTGTTAGCCTTCCCATTCCCTGATACTCACTCATCATTACGGAGCCCTGGCAATCTCCAGCCTTGACATCTTCTGCCTATGAAGGCTCAGACTCCTGAAATAAGGGCAAGCTCAAATGACCCGCAGTAGAAGCTCTCTATTTCCCTGTTCCTGGAAAGCAAGCTAAATGGAGTCTCAGTCGGCCACTCCCAACTCAGCATGTTACCAACTACCTAACTTCATTACTGATTTGGTATTCAGTCCTGCATCTCCCCCACCCTCCATGTACACAGGAAGGATATCAGCGAGTTGGGGAAAGAGGTGGAGGTGACGAGATGCCTGCCTCGGGCTGCAATTCTATGTAGCTCAGCAATCTCCGGTGCCCCAGGAATCGAAGGGATCTAAGCCCCCTCTGTTAGCTGGGGTGTAGGTAGATGATACCACATTCCTACTTGCTATAAAGAGAATCCAGTGGCTCAAATTATTGTAATATTTTTTTATGAAAACCTTGAATTTGCTATTTCCTCCAATTCGACATACACAAACACACACACACACACACACACACACACACACACACACACGCAGCAATTTGTCCAGGGCACCCTTTAACCCCTTATTTTAATCTGCCTTCCTAGGCAACTGCCAACATCCTGTGTCCTTCTTTGTTGCAATTTACCTTTAACTTGTCACCCCACTATTCTGGTCTCTTTTCCCTGGTCTGATCTCTGATCTCTGTTCTAAAACCCTTATTGCTATCCTAACCCAGTGGAGTTCCTCTATAAACTTGGATTCCCCTGCTATTCCATTCTGATCATCTTCCACTGCCTTCACTAGACCTTTCTATGATTAAAATTCTCACTGACACGATGATCAAGTAGGAAGTGTACAGGTTTAGAGACTTGAATTGCAATCTCATTTCCATCACTCGCTAGACCCAAAATGAGTCGCTTTAATCTCTTTGAGTATCAAACTCTCCATGTGAACAACCACTTCAACAAAATGTTCATCACAGCACGGATTACTAGAGGATGTCTGAATCATTATAGGCTAAGATTCCTTAAATCCCTGAAATTCTATGTGTTTTTGATTCTTTCTATGGAAAAATGGAACCACATGGATGGCAGAAGTGGAAAAAATAACGAAACAAAAAGAAACCCCAAGGAAAGCACAGGAGAAAGTACAAATCCAAGAAAACTCATGAGAGAAGAACATAAGACTCTAGGAAAAAAGAAAAGTCTTCATAAAACTAGGTATCTGTAGCAGCCTGAAGGGAAACCGGGACTGGGGAGCCCATAAGTAGAGAAGTCAATTAAAAGTATTCTCTGAATTGATGCTGAATTTAATCAACACACCATGGTATATCCATAGGTATTCTTCACTTATAGAAAAATAATTCACCTCCAGAACAGTAGAGAGCCTTATGCCTGCAGCCACCTGCCTGATCAAGTCTTGTTACATATAGCCTGTGCTTCTGTGGCCACAGCTGACTGACATCTGCCCTAAACTCTGATGCTGAAAACAAGGTTCTCGTTACTGCTGCAACTGTCCAGTATATTAAGACAAATGCTTGGACTAATCGGGCTTCTAAGGGAAACTCTGAAACAGAGTTAACACATAACTAAATTGGACTCTGTGAGCTCATCTGAGCTGTATCTGAATCTTGTCTCCAGAGCTGTCTAGGAACTTCTCAGTATAAGCTGAGGGACAAGAGAATGGCTTACAGAGGCCAAGCAGGCTGAAGGTCAAATCACGGGTCAGCCACTTCTTAACCATGGAACCATGTGTCCATTCATCAACCTCCCCAAACCACACATGTCTAATGAATAAAAAGTAGACTAGAACAGTACAGCTCCGTTGCAAACCTATTGTGATGACTATATGAGATAACAAATATTAAGCATATAATATACATTGGTTGGTACAGTGAAACTAATGATAATAGGGCCTGGCCCAGAGTCGAACACTCAATAAATGTTAGGTTCTTTTTTCTGCAGTCCCTTAGTTAACATACAATTTTTAAAAACCATAAAAACCTACCTGCTTGCAGTGTCTTTCTTAGAACACTCATCTGATATTAAGGAAAAAAATTAAAATACATTTTAAATCCACAATAGAAAAATGCAGAACTTTAAAGTATCAACTGATACTGTGCTAGAAAGTATTTCTAGAGATTAAAGTAGAGTGAATATTAATGATACTATTGGTAGGCAGTTAATGTATTATGAAATATATATATATATAATCAAAGGAAATTAGAAATGAACCAAATATATCAAAATTGAATACCTACAAGTCAACTCCTATTTACAATATTATAAACCTAACCAAACCCCATGAGACTCAGAGAAAATGATACCATTAGAAGAATCAGTAACGTAAACTGACAATGTCAGTGTAAGTCGCATGATGTTCCTCACTGCTTTCAGGAAGCCCATTTATAACAGTGTACACTTATTTGCTGTTACACAGTAGGACTTATCCAGCTCTTCAGTCAAGATTGTTCACTTCAGGATGAAACACCCTGTCATAAGGAAGCTTGGTCAATGGGCACAATACTCTGCAGCTCTGCAAAACACAGGAATCAGACTCTTTCTGCCACATCTCCAATTGCAAGGTAAAAGACTGTGATTCCAGTGTTGTCAAGTACAACCCCTTAACACTGTTTCCTTCCATTGCTAGAAGAGGCTGCGTGGACTCACTGCAATAACCCATTGCCTCACCCTGCCCACTAGCCATTCTTGAGTCTTCGTTCTCAGTGGAGAACTATGACTCTGTGTGGATATTGACTGTCCCAATACACAAAGAAGGTGGCCTGTCCCCAGCTCCAGAGAAAAAATCAATTACTAAGCTAATCACAGTGACTGGTTTACCACTAACTGGTGCAGGAACAAGCATGTGACATACCCCAACCTGTAAATGTTACAGGAGGTCTATTGCCAGCCTCTGCTTTTCTTCCTAATTAAAGAAACATAGCTCAACATCACTAACCATCGGGGAAATACAAATCAAACCACAGTGAGATACTACCTCACCGCTGTCAGATGGCTATCATCAAAATGGCAAGAAATAATAAATGTTGGCGAGAACGTGGAGACAGGGGAGCCTTTGTGCACTTTCTGTAGGATTGTAATTCGTATAGTCACTGTGGAAAACAGTAGGGAGATTCCTCAAAAAATTAAAAACAAAACTGCCATGGGATCCAGCAATTCCACATCTGGGTATTTATCCAAAGAAAACAAAATACAAAATTGAAATAAAATGTGCACCCCTATGTTCACTGCAGGATTATTTACAATAGTCAAAACATGGAAGCAACATAGGTGTCCTTCAAAAGGTGAATGGATGAAGAGGATATATGTGTGTGTGTGTGTGTGTGTGTGTGTGTGTGCGCGCGTGCGTGTGTGTGTGTGTATACATCTTTGTAAAGTATTACTCATCCATAAAAAAGGAATCTTGCCATTGCAACAACATGGATGTTCCTAGAGGGTATTATGTTAAGTGAAATAAAACAGAGAAAGACAAATACCATGTGATCTCACTTAAAAACCAGAAGCAGGGCCGGCCAAGTGGTGCATTGGTTAAGAGCTGGCTTGGGATGCCAGTGGCCCCGGTTCGGATCCCACATATGAGGGCCAGTGACACTGCCCTCTACAGCTAACAACAGCGTGACCTGGAGCTGGGCTGTGCGAGCCCCAGCGACGGTGTAGGCTGCAGCCCCTGCTGCAGTGGGCTGCCATAGGGTACAGTGAGTGGCCAGCAGTCAGCGTGAGCGGCTGGCAGCCAGTGTGAGCTGCCAATAGCCGCGGTGAGCGACATCCAGAGGCCGGCGACCGATCTGCCTCATCCGGGAAGAGCGCAATGATGATACCAACATGGGCCAGTGAAGCAACATCCTCTGCAACTAGACTGAAGAACAAAAATACAGCAACTTGTGTGTTCCCCTTCCCCGATTCCCCAAAGCTGTTCCCCTCCCCCAATTGCCCAATAAAATCTTTAAAAAAAAAACAAACTAGAAGCAAAAAACCCAAACAGAAAAAAACCATCAGCTACAAAGAACAACCTGATGGTTGCCAGAGGACAGGGAGTTGAGGAAATGGATGAAAAAGAAGGTGAATTAGAAATACAAACTTCCAGTTATGAAATATCTAAGCCACAGGAATGTAGCATACAGCACAGGGAATATGTTTATAATAAAATCATAAACCAGTTGCTGGGTGATAGATGGTACTAGACTATCTTGGCGATCACCTCGTAAGGTCTATAAATGTCAAAAGCACTGTGTTGTCCACCTGAAATTAATATAATATCATATGCCAACTATAATGAAAAATGTATAAAGAAAAGAGAACAACGTAAAGAAAAGCAGCTCTGCCAGCCTTTGGATATTGTCTTGAAAACCTGGTGCTTCTCACAGTTTCCAATTAGCCGACCAGCAAATGAGACTTAAACAAAACACTGAAAACCTCCCAGCTGAAACAGGGACAACAGCTGGGATCATGATGGCATCACTGGACCCCCAACACCACCCTGGTTCCTGTTGTTTTAGCCACTGTTAACTAGGTCACCTATCATCTACAGCTGAAAGCATTCTATCTGACACATTTCCCAAGGCCTACAGGATCAGTGTGACTCCTTTCTCTAGTCCTAAGACTTCCCTAAGCTTGTCTGACCTTGGTATTCACCCACTTCCCAGCCATTCCCACAGCACACTTTTGGCATCATCAAAACTGAACTGCTCAGAAATCCTGCAAAGTTCACTTGGACATCTGAAACTATGTCTGCGGTTCCTTCTGCCCAACGTGTAACCTCTTTTTTCTTTTTTAAGACTTTTTTATGGGGAATTGGGGGAGGGAAATAGCATTGGGGAACCAGGCAATGGGAACACACAAGTTACTGCCCTTTTGTTCTTCAGTCTAGTTGTTGAGGAAGTTGCTTCACTGGCCTATGTTGGTATCATCATTGCGCTCTTCCCAAAGGAGGCAGTCATTCGCTGGCCATTGGATGACCACTCATGGCAGCTCACAGCAGCTCAAGCCAGCTGCCGGCTGCTCATGCTGGCTGCCGGCCACTCACGGGAGCTCACAGCAGCCCACTGCAGCAGGGGCTTCAGCCTATGCCATCGCCAGCAAATCATGGCATCCCAGCTCCAGATTGAGCTTTTGTTCACCATCTTAGCTGTAGAGGGCGCAGCATCACTGGCGCTTATGTGGGATCCAAACCGGGGCCCTGCTGCTCAGAGCTGGAGTCCCAAGCTAACTCTTAACCAACGCGCCACTCTGCCAGCCCCCCAACCTGTAATCTTGAGAGTTGTTCCTCCTGCCTAACACGGTCCTTCTGCCTCTTTACCCGGCCAACTTCCACTCACTCTACTTGCTTCCCTTAAATCTTACCCAAGCTGAGCTCTGAGCAACAGCTGTTCGAGGCCAGCCCGAGCTGAGTTGCCGTTGAGCTGCCAACAGGTGGCAGGATGGCTCAGCTAAAAAAAAAAAAAAAAAAAAAAAAAATCTTACCCAGATTTACAACCCTAATTCCTCATCATGGACTGAAAGTGTCTGGCACATATCACACACTAATAAAAACAGTAAATAATGATAATTATAAGCTCTGGCACCTAGTAAGCACTGTATAAAATGAAGAATCAAAATGACAGTTATAATAACAAGCTCTTGGATGGAGGGACTATGTTTTTAAAATGCTTATATTCTGCAGCATCAGAATAACATTTAGTACCTAAAAGATACCTGATGGTCACATAGCAAACTGCTACACGGACATGAATAAATGAATGAAAGGGCTGTCTTTGAAAATTCTGTATAAAAAAACCCCCACAGAAATAAACCACAGACAGCTCTATACTATTAGGAGCACCTTAAAGACCAAGTTCCGTATTATCTCTGTGTTTCCTAGAACTTGAGAAACCGCCGACAGCAGTTCTTGATAGAGGTCTACTAAGTTAAAGGGACTCTCATGCAGTTCAGATTGCACAATCCACAAGGTGCCACATCCAGCGAGCACAGCAGCATTTTTGTCATTGTGACTCTTTTGTACCTTTAGTATAAATTGCAGAGTCCCAGGGGGTTAGGCTGTGGGAATATATATAATGATTATGTTTTGACTGATGGCAACAGAGCACCCTGTTCTACACTGTTATGACAATTATCCAACAAACTCAAGGAAACATCTTCTTCTATTGAAGTCAACATGCCTCATTCCGTTTTGACTTATGAGCAACGAAGGTGATAATAGTGACACCTTGCTGGTGTATGTATATGGAAAAACCCTATGCTTCTCACCAAGGCATTGCTTTCCTGACTTGTATAGTACCAGTAGATATCTTCTTAAAAAAGTAGTCTCTCTGGGATTGCTGCACACTGGCTCGTTTTGTAGTTCTTGTAGTTTGCCATTTGTTTATGGGGCCAGGAAGGTATTGTTGAGTTCCTAGTTTTAGTTACATTTTTAGTGAGACCAATCACTATGGAATAACAAGTGTTCATTTACTAGATGATTCCATTTGTGGTAAAAATTAAGCAAAAGATCCAGTTTTATAACAAGTCCAATTTGTTACAAGATGATTATAGAGGAAGCACAAAACATCCTAACTTACTAAATTGTTTTTCTTATTTATACGAAGATCATATGGAATTTTAGGGATGAAGAATAAATAAATGGATTTCTCTAAACACAATACTGTCTCACATTTTATACTGTCTACAACCAACTTTTATAATAATTCTGAATGCTGGACTTTAAAGAAATATTAATCAGGAAAGAAAAAATACACATGCAATTTACACACATTTTTTTCTTTACTGCTTTTTCATTAGCAAAACTGTCTTACTCTTACTTTATCTATGGTAGGAACACCAAGAAAATTTCAGTATCAGAAGTCTTACCTTGATTTCTCTTTGCAAAAAACTCTTCATATTTCATTTCTCTTTGATAACCATCAATCAGTTGCTTGCTATGTATAAAAAAGGTGATAATGTTACTGTCTTAAATACTGATATGAAAAACATTTATCAAATACATGAAATTCTTAGAGTGTTTCAGATAATACCAGAGCTAATTTAAAAACTTTATCCCATATATTTCAAATCTCTTAAGTTTTACAAAATTTTTATTAAGTATGTGTTTAAGAAGGCAAAAATAGTAGAGTGAAACAGTCCGAAATGAGGGCAGTATAGCTCAGTCAATTAACTGGAGTTAGCTTGACATCAAGTCAAGTGTCTTGAACTTAGAAGTCTCAGCCCTATAACCCACAGCTATACAAAGTTCTTGGACAAGTCTCTTCTCTTTGGCTCAAAGTCTTCCACGATAAAACAAGCATCTCACTGCTTTATTTTACCAGGTTGTTTGAGGACTAAATGAGACAATGCACCAAAACAATACTCAGAAAAATGGTAAGGCAATGGAATCAATTTTCTTGAGTTTTCATTTTTGAAACCATTTTGGAATCCCAGATAAACCCCAATGTGTTTTTTCATAGGCTCTAACATTCACATATTGCAGTTTTCAGAAAATGTTTTCAGTTTTAGTTATCAGCTGCTCTTTCTTTGTGGTTTCTAATTCAGAACATCTCAGCTATTATATCATTTGTAACTAAATGTATTTAGAAATACATTACCTCTTTAAATCAGATAACATAATGGTCCCCTATTCTTGTAGCTGATCACGCTGACTGCAGAAATCTAACAGAAGTCAAACCTGGCTTGGACTCCTACTATCCCTGTGTCTGCCTCCTCAAACTCGGAACCAGCAGGTCTGTATTGGAATCCTGCTTCACCTCCCTGTCCATCCCCAATGGACTTGGAAGATATAACTCTCCTTTTACAAATGCATACTGGTGAGTCCTGGGTGGGCTCAGCTATTCTAATGCCAAATAACCTATTTTAGATTCAGATTCAGAGCTTTCTGTTGACTGGTTTCCCTGTGAGGCATACTTGAAAATATTTTGAAACCTGAGGGAGATTCAAGTCACTTGGGAGATTTTCATTATTTGGGAGAACAGATCACTTGAAGGCCCAACCTTCACTAAGGAATCTGTCAACTTGGTGCCTATTACTCTGGGAAGTGCAATATGGGACCTTTCAGGAACTAAGAGAAGGAGCCCTAGGGGATATCAAGTGGCCTCGGGGTACACATCTGGTAACAAAGTGAATAGGAGAGCCTGGTCTTTTCCTGCAGTATTATTTGAACCTCTCTGGCAGCTCAGAATGGTTCCAACTAACATCTGCTTGCAGAAGACACAAACAAGACACTCAAAGAGTATCTCATCGTGAAGGTCTGAGCTGAGATGGGGGCCCAGCACAGGATTCCAGTGTGGGGGGAAGGGTGTGTGACTAAAGCTGGGAGGCCCAGCTGTGGGGCCAAGGTGCTGCTGGTGCTTTGGAATAGGAGCTGTGCATACAAGCAGGTGGGTGTGAACTAAAGAATGTTGTAGTTTTGAAGTCCAGATAAACACAACCCTGAATACTGAGGACTCTGCATCAGCAAGGGCAACCTGGGAGCAAAGATCAGTCATGACTACAGGACCCGTTTCTATAGCAACACTGCAGCAAAGAATCAATGGAAACAAGAGAATGATCAGAATGACCACCTTTCCCTCTCCATCTGATTTGTGAAAGAGCGTGGACTTAGGGAACACTTTGCCTTCTTGAAAAATTCAAGAGGGAGAGTATAGCAGATGGCCTCCAGAAAATACAGGATTTCCCGCTAACCTGAACATTTCACAACCCCCAGTAACTACTTGGGATAAAACCTGTACCCGACACACAGGGGTTGTACTTGGAATGAGATGGAGGACGTTGGGATCCCTAAGGGCAAAGGTCTTCAAAGTTCTGGGATAAGGCATCTGTGCCCTTTTGCTACTTCTAACTTGTCTGACCTTTCGCATGGTTTCTGGCTGATGACACCCACTAACTCACTGCCATTCCCCAAATACCTGAGCCATCTCACCTGTTACATAAGAAGTAACAGTTAAATTATTCTAAAGCCCAGTTTTGGGTAACTAGCATCTTAATGGAAACACTTACATCTTAAAACCTCTAAAACGAGCATGTTCTTTTACAGTCCACCCACCGACATCTTTAGCAAAGACGTCAACACCTTGCTCAAGCAGAAGCCTGACTGTGTTGGAGGATTTCTTCTTTACAGCAAGCATGAGGGCTGTTCTAAAATAACAGAGAGATAACTTCACTTTTAAAAACTTTAAGTTATGTAAGCAGCTAATTTGAAACACTTTACCAAATTCAATATATTACATGTCTGTGTAGAATGGACTATTTATTTACATTCTTATATGTTCATGTTTGTAAATTACTGCAGTGCTAAAATGAACATTTAGGGACATTTAGGGACATTGAGAGACAAAAAAAAGCCTCTTGCCCCACTTGGGTACTATACAGAAGTTGTTCATTTAAAGTCCTCTAATAGACAAGCAACTATACTGAGGTCACTTATCTGAAGCAGCTGAGGATTTCAATGAAGAATTTCCTGTTTCTCCCTTATTCTGATGTATGGTACATCAAGATCAGCTAGAAGTCAGGTAAGTTAAAGCTAGCTGGCAGGCTTGAAACAATAATATTAATAATAATTCTAGTGGTAATAGTCATAGCTGGACTTAATGAGGCTGATAAGCATGTATTGGGCACTAAATTAAATGCTAGATAATCTTACATACAATCACCATTGACGGATGTATTATCATCCTCGTTTTCAGAGCAGGAAACATAGTTGGTGGATGATAAGTCATGTTCCCAAGATCACACATGTGACAGGTAGGAAAGCTAGGCATTGAACCCAGTCTCGTTTTTCTTTAGTACCCACCTATGACTTGTCTTCATTAAAGAAAAATCTTATTCAGTTAAAGTTGTCCTTCTCCCTTCTACCCATACCAATGAAAAATAATAACATCAAAATAGACTAGAAATGAAAACGGATAAAAACTGATGAATGCCTGGTAATAGTCATTCATAGTCATGTAGGGAAAACCTAGTAACATCAGTATTCTTTAAAGAAAATAGTTTAAAGCAGTCATTCAGAAGACACAATCAACTCCTATTTATGTTTAATGTGCATCTTTTAAGGAAAACTGTATACAGAGTTTTAAAAAACTATGAGACACTAAATCCAATGTTGTATCATAAACTAAAACTCAGACTCCATGCTGTACAAAATTAGTAAAATTAACATGAAAATCCTTTAGCTAACATAAGACCATATGACAAAAAACTCTGATGACAAATGACATCAGTCAAAATTATAAATAAATATGAATATGAATTCTGCAATATACTATACTTTCTGTTTCACAGTCATACTAATTGCTTTTTTACCCAACCGATGATGTGTGGCTATTTTTCACTGTGTAATTATACATTAATTCTCCTTTTATTAATTGATTCTTTCTGACCTGAGTGATTGTTACCATTCTAGAACAATACTAAGGTAAAGAAAAAGAGAACAAACAACGATACCTTTTCTGATTGTCGACGGCATGTATGTTTGCATTTTGCGTTATTAAAAATTCCACCATTTCCTGATGGTTTTTATGTATACCGAGTAAAAGTGGTGTGAAACCACGCTGTAAAACAGAGAAGATGATTTATAACCTATAAAATTAGATATTTCTTAGCTAAATTTTAAAGCTCACAAAAACGGACCGGCCAAGTGGCTCGTTGGTTGGGAGCTCACTTGGGACACCAGCAGCCCCGGTTCAGATCCCACATGTGAGGGCCAGTGACACTGCCCTCAAAAAAAAAAAAAGTTGGTATTATCAATCTTTGGGCCGGCCGAGTGGCACAGTGGTTAAGAGCTGGCTTGGGATGCCAGCATCCCTGGTTCAGATCCCACATATGAGGGCCAGTGACACTGCCCTCAAGAAAAAAACAACAAACTCCTCTGAACTTAAACATGCACTAAAGAAAGTGAATAAAGAGCAGCCCCCTGTGCTGTGCTGTCATCTGCTGCTCCTTCTCTTTAAAATGCCCTCCTTATATGTCCCCAGCAGATGAACTGCACCCTCACTCTACAGAGCTCCCTTCAAACACTGACAGCCCTGGTTCCAAGAATCTCTGCTCTTATCACAGCCTCCATCGTAGTATCACTGCAGTTAGTTTCTTATCCCCTATCTTAACCGAGAGCTTCTGGAAGGCAGGGGCTATTTTTCATCTCTGTAACTCCAAACTCTGAAACATAGCAGTAAATGTTTTCAGTATTTTTATTGAATTTATATCCTAAATGACTCTCTGGAGTAGTGTTTCTTAAAATATTCTGAGGAACATGTACTTTACCAGAAATAAAGTACTGTTCTCAGGGGGAAGAGTCCAGAAAGATCACCTATGTGTGAGATACATTACAAAACTGCTTTACTGGGCCGTCCGAGTGGCGCGTTGGTTAAGAGCTGGCTTGAGACGCCAGTTGCCCCGGTTCAGATCCCACATATGAGGGCCAGTGACACTGCCCTCTGCAGCTAAGATGGGGAATAAACAGCTCCACTTGGAGCTGGGCTGTGAGTCCCCAGGGATGGCATAGCTGCAGCCCCTGCTGCAGTGGGCTTCTATAGGCTAAAGTGAACGGTTGGCAGCCAGTGTGAGCGGCCGGTAGCCGGTGTGAGCTGCCAAGAGCTGTTATGAGTGGCCATCCAGAGGTTGGCGACCCATCTGCCTCACCCGAGAAGAGCACAATGACAATACCAACATGGACCAGTGAAGCGATGTCCACCACAACTAGACTGAAGACCAAAAAGACAGCAACTTGTCTGTTTTCCTTCCCCAGTTCCCCAACGCTGTTCTCCTCCCCTAATTCCCCAATAAAATCTTAAAACAAAAACAAAAACTGTGCTCTACATGCCTATTACTAAGGAAATGTTTCTTTTTGCTTACTCTCGATTTTACATTACTTTTCTGTGGCAAATAAAAACGTTTGAGAAATTGTAGAATTTCAGGGACATAATTTGAGAGCTTTCAAATAGAGGTGAAGGTTTTCTCCAGCTTATTTACACACATGTGCTTGCTTCTCTTCTATCAATGTCCTCAGGACCCCAAATGTCACTTTCAGGCTCTCTTGCTCCAAACAGGTCACTAAAGAAATGGACTTGGGGCCGGCCGAGTGGCACGGCGGTTAAGCGCTGGCCTTGGAAGCCAGCGGCCCCAGTTCGGTCCCACATATGAGGGCCAGTGACACTGCCCTCAAAAAAAAAAAAAAAAAAAAAAGAAAGAAATGGACTCTAATTTTAAAAGAGATAGGCTTCAAATGAACTTTGATTGCTTATGACTAAATGGCCCATGAGTTTTCTCCTATTATATGATAATAGATTTTTATCTTAGCTGTCGCAAAGTACAATATGGAAATTTTTCTCAGTTATAGTGATAATCCTGGGACCCAATGCACATCTATTTTTGAAAAAATTGGTTTTTTCCTTCTAGTTCCATTTTAATTGCTACTTAAAATTATTTAATACTTCTGGCAAAAAACAAATGAGAAATGAAAGTGTCATGCCTTATTAATCAACATTTTAATACTGATTCATATGGATTATTTTTAGCATAATGAACGACAAAATCACTTGCATTTTTAAGGAACAATATTAAGGGGAAAGATATTGGGATGTCGGAAAAGTCATGACACATTTTTGCAATGAAAAACAGAAAAAACTACATGATGCCTTTTATGACAACCGATATAATACTAACTGCAATACGCATAAACTCCAACTGTAACCATAATTAACCTCATAAGACTTATAGACATTTTGAAGGGAATATGGTTATTAAAAGGACATAAAAAGAAAATAATTTTTTAAAAACAACTTAGGAATCACAACATGAAAAATCCAATCTCATTTTAAAGAGACTAATATAAAATACACATAAGAAGTCAACACCTACTGTCTCGAAAAACTTGAAATATTTATCAAAATGTGCTGTAAAACAGGAATCGTTAAGTCCAGTTCTTATGGAGACAAAGAAGGTGACCCACTTAAGTGAAGAACCCAGGTGGGAACAGCAGCAAACGAGAGCACACATGTCTCATATAAGAGGTGCAGCCTCGCCACAGCACACCCACCTGTAGTCAGGGCTCAAGAGGGACCAGGTTTCATTCTTTAAGAGAAACTTCACATCCAGGTTTCTATGTGAGTCTCTAAAGTTTTCCATGTTGATTCAATATTTGGAGGCAAACCAAACATATCCAGAAGCCACATTCAGTCTATAGCCCACTTGGGATTTTACATTTGCTCTTTCCAAATGGTTGTGTATAACGTGAATATTTGTATGTAAAATCTTTCCTGTCTTTGATATCATACTCATAAGTTTTATCAAAAAATTGGGCCCCAGCATGGATGCAAACTGTCATTTAGACTCGTTTTACCCACCTGATTAATTTTTCCAAAACTTATTCAAACCACAGTCTATTTGCATTGACTTTTCACAGATTTTTAATACAATTGATAATTACTTCCGAGGGCTGCTGAAACTAAATTATTGAAACAGTTCCCATCTGGAGTGGTTCTAACTTCAGGTTTTTGATGTTCTGAGGTTTAAACCTGCCATCCTGATTATGCCAGGCCTCTATGAATGTAACAGACATACTGAGACAGTCTATTCCACAGCTTCAACTAAAACAAAGGTTCATGATTTCCCACTATTGCAGGAAAACCCTGCTTGTAGTAAACGTTTATTAAACTCACAATCTGAGCATGAACAAAGATGCAAAACGTGTAAAGGGTGAGATTCTACTTATTAGTAGACTACTCATCAGCAAATTTCTAAAGATTCTCTGAGCGCCAGTGAATGGCTCATGGCTGAGAGGACACAGGTGTTCTTCCTTAAGCCAGCAGATACCCCCA